>JUFY01029408.1:129366-200925 GCA_001855655.1 Leptopilina clavipes | reverse complement strand
GGGGGGGGGGGGGGTTAAAAGATTTCCTAGACATTTTAATAGGCAAAAGGAAAATTTGTTTATTTTTAGCATAAAATATGAAATTGTCAAGTGAATATCGCTAGTGCCAAGAACGTAGACCAAATGAATTTAGCATATATGCAAATTTACATCTCTATAAATCCAAAAATGCGATCTACATAAGGGTACTAAATTTAGATGAGAATCTACGACTGTCCGAAAATATTATAATTAATTTAATTCAAAACCGATGAGAAATTTCAAAAATTCCCAATAAAAAGAATTTTTTGTATTCAAATTATAATTGTATACTCTTCTCACTGATAAATAATTTTGCAATTCATTAAAACTAATTTTAAAAATAAATTAAAAATATTTATTAAAACGAAAGCAAGTAGATTTATTTATTACACTTTAAACAATTAACAATTACGTATCTTATTATTCAACAGTTTGTTTATTATCGAAACATAAATAATTAATCGGTTGCTAAGATTGAGGTCTTTACTTTGTGCATATATATTGAACTATTTTTAGTTCACAATTTAGTTTAATTCAATTTCAACAAGTAGTGCAAAGGTTATTATTTCTTTTCGCAAAGTATAATATGAATGAATTAAAAAAATATTCAAAGACATTAGAATGAAGAATCTGAATAAATGTTCTACCCCGGCAAAAGCATAAGATAAGATTAAGGATTTGCTTTATGGCAAATATTTCTATGATAATCAGTTTGTTATAATTTATGTACATTTCTAATGTTTACTTTATACCTTTAACATTTAAAATAAAAAAAGTGATTTTACATTTAAAGATTGTATGAAAATAATTAGCTTTATTAATTTCTAATTTGAGGTCAAGAGTAATTGTTTATCAAAACTGATTTTGTTATCAATATAAATATTACAAATTAATTATTTAAAAATTTTTTTTATAATTCGTTAAACTTAAGAAAATTAAACGAATTAAATCAATTCAAACAAATTAATTATTTAATTAAATATAATTGAATTAATATTAGGTTTCGTTCAGTGTTAACTATATTTTCTCCTACTGTTTTTAAATCCCACACCTGAGAACAATAAACAAAAAAATCAAAAATCTACCTGTTTTCGTCTTTTAAATTCAAAAAAGAATATTATAGAGTATGTTACACAACTTTTGATATCATATATAACACAATTTCTTTACAGACATTTTCAGAATCTCATGAAATCTCTCGCTTTGTCCTATGAGAGGTTATGTTCAAACTGGTTTTCAACCTAACCTGAGTTCTCAAGAATTTTTTTTTATTTTTTTCTGTTTGAAATACCAAAAAATCGGATAATCAAGGATTAATACAAGCAAACATTCATTGAATGTCGAAAAATCGAATTCAATGTAATATTTCGTCGAAATCATTCACCAATTAAGGTGTCAAAATCTAAATATACAGCAATGTTTTAAACAAAACATTTTTAAGTGTTCATAATATATATATATATATATATATATATATAGAACAGGATAATGCCAATTGAATTAAAGAAATATAAAAATCGACTTGCATTAATTTTACAGATGTTACAGAAAAAATTTAACATCGATATAATTTGGTGCATCGTTTTAGATTCCGCAAGTCTTTTACAGTAAGATTAATTCAAATGAAACTATAATTTCTAGACTCGACAAAACTTTAATTAAAATAAGAATCCATTGACAATTCTTGATTCTTTTATTTAAAATGGGAAGTACTAACAGGAAAAAGTTTGCACCAAAGGAAAGGGGAAAATTGAGAATGGAAATCTGCAAAAATCTAGACAGGGTAACATCAGGGAGTAACTCCTGACTCAAAAATTATGATTTCGAATTGACGTTTTGCAATATTGAAAATTCACTTTTTCTCAACACGAATTTGTCAACGTGATAGCAATTTTTTTATAGCGACCTCCTGTTGATAGCAGGGAGACAAAGCGTGTGGGTAAGGGTTCTGTTAAATGCAAAAGAATGCCAGAAAACTTGAAACGAAATTTTTACCTCTTCCCGGCGTTTGAGCCACCGCCCGCAGGGGCTCTCTTCCAGGATTTCGCTCTCATCTTCAGAATCTTCACCACTTTCTCGCGGTGACTTATGCTCTGGATCGGTACTGGCACGACTCCCGGGCATCACACACGCGCGAATTAATTAAAGGAACACCACCGAAAAGTATGACGCGACCAGGCACATCGGTACGACGCACTTCAGTTTTGCATTAGGGGTCTCACACTGTTGCAAATTGTCGTTTCACGTAAAGAATAGATTATGGAGAGATATCGTGCAGAGTCGTGAGCACTGGAGTTGATTCACGTATCCACTCTTTAGTGTGACACATGCAGTGCAGAAACCTGAACACCGAAACCGAGATACGATATTTCTGATCTTACACGATCTCGAGGTCGGATGCACTCTTTTCGGTTTAGATCAAGGCTTTAGTGGTGTACTGGACATCTCGCGCACTCTTCACAAATCTCACTGTCAAAATAAAATCTCTCTTGTTATGAGCGAAATAGACACACACTGCCACTCATTTTTCGTCGCTGTCGCTACGTCTTTGGTCACGTACGCCATCCCAGTATGGCGATTCGACACCGCACCCCTTTTGATGGACCGTCATTAGCGTCACCTTCGGAGTTCACACCTAACTAACTTTGAAGTCACATTATTCTGTTTTATCAATTAAAAATCATTACAAATTGTAATTGGAAATAAACACTATTGCTTATTAATGAAGTTTAATAACTCTAAAATAATGTAAAGTGTATTATAAGCTTTAGTTTCTTATTTAAATTTCAGTTTTCAATCATGGGATTTACCGCGCATGCTCAAATTTGAATCACAATTCGCGGCAACATTTAAAACGAAATAGTAGGCAAAAGAAAATTTACATGTAAACATCAGTCAAATCGCAAATAGGATGTCGTAAAATTGATACTGAGCATATTAAAATTAATTAAATTTAATATAAACACGTGCTGCTGTTACATTAAGAAAATATATATACATATATCGATTACTCACAAGGTGCAAACATGAATCATCCAACATTGACTGTTAACTTTCTTTTATGTTTATTCTTTTGTGTTAATAAATATTTTCGATTCTTTGTAAAAAGTTTTTTAATATTATTAAAGTATTTTTTTTCAAATAAAAAACACACTGAATGTATAGGATTAGGGTGTTAAAATGAAGTGACCTTGAACTTTTCACATATGTGATGTGGGTAGCAACAAGTGCCCATTAATGTAAATTGCAAACATTTATCAAATTTTTTAAATAATATATGAAAATAAGCATAATTCGATAAAACTTACAATAATGGGGTGGAAAAATAATAAATTGATACCATTTATCATTTGTGAAGAAAATTGTAGTTCTAACAGATAATCCATGGATGGCGCAACTATCGCAGTTTCCTTTCTCATGTTTTGTTAGTCAATGTTCATACGGGAAATTTAAAATATTAAATGTTTTGTTTACCAAAATATATTTTAGCTATAAATATAAAAATTGAAAAACAAATTGACAATTGAAGTTATTTCTCGAAAAGGAGAAAAAAAGACAACAAAATATTATGCTTGAAATAACACTGTATATATTACACATATGATATACAATTTAATAACGCTTTACAATTTTGTCTTCTTACAATAGGAATTAATTATTTGTCTTTAAATTTAAATTATTAAATTTTCATATACGAAAACTAAATTAAAATATTATCAGTAAAGAATGAAAATGTTTGGATATAAAATTTTGAAAACTTTTTAATTATAATTGGAATGAAAATTAAATCTATAAAATCTACCCAATACAATTATATTAAAATCCATAATCAAGTTTACCCGTATTTAATTAATATTAATGTATTAATATGTAATTAGAATAGGTAAATAAATAATTAGTAATAATAACTAATTCCTAATAATAATTATTAATGTGTAATAATAGAAAAAATAATAATTAATTTCTACAAGAAGGAAAAAAAATCCGTGACATTAACAGATTTATTTTCCGTATGATAACAATACTCACTAGATTTTATCTAAATATCTACATTGACTTCAGTTTTTAATGAGTGTAACCAACAATTTGTTAAAATTTTGTCTTCCACAGTTTAACATTATTTTGAGATTTACATTATTAAACTTTAAAGAAACCATTTCCCTTATTGCACATTTCTAAAAACTAAGTATGGTACTTTTACCGACTTGTCATATATAGGTATCTTCTCTTTAAATATATATTTATATCTTTGAAATTAACGAATGCAACTGTTATTATTTTACTCACTCAAATGCCAATGGTATGGCAGGAATTGGTAATATTGGATTCAATGTTTCAACTTCGAGTGCAGTTGCCATACAATTACTGGCTGATTCAACTTCCCCTAATGATTCTAATACTTTACCAAGATTATACCATGTCTGATGTGATGTTGGATCCATTTGCGCAGCATCCCTGAGAACCTTTTCAGCCAGCCTCTGACTACCAAGATAATGATAGATCATACCCAAATGTTGAAGACTCTTTATGTGTAATGGATTAATAGCCCCCGAATTTTGATACCATTGCTTGCCATCGTTAAATTCTTTCTTGTGCTCATACAATAAACCCTTGGCGAACATAATCTGATGACTCAGTGGGTAGATACTTGATGCCTCCTGCAACGCCAATGTTGATCCCATTGTTTGTTCCAATGTGAGAAAAACCTCAGCGAGAAGAATCCAAACTTGCATTTGTAGTAGCCATAATTTGTGGGGTCCCGGTTTAGGCATAAATGAACTCAACGATGATGCGACTTCAGACAATGCTTGTTCAACTTTAGAAACGGCTAGGGAATGTGTATGCAGTGAATTTGAATCCCTGTCGGACATTTCCGACGTGTAGAGTTGAAAAACACTTCTCGTTTCACTGCGTTTATCACTATGTTGATCACTATTATCACTTGTCATTTGAGTCTCATACAACGATTTCCATTTGAAGAGCATGTTTTTAATTGTCATTAGGGAATTTTCCTCGCCCACTACTTGTAATTCAAGTCGTGCTTTTACGTAAAGAAAATTTAAATTGTCGGGATATTCCTCAAGAATCGAATTCAGTAATTGTAAAGCTTCAGAGAATTGCTTTTGAGCGGTTAATAACAGTATCAATAGATTCAAGGAAGGAATATGCTCGGCACGTAAATTTAGAGCAATTTTCACGTGGACCATTGCATCGTTCATTTGTTTGTTCATGGCATGTTGGTGTGCCAAATAGTATTCGACTAAATGATCATTGGGGTCTATTTGCTGTGCCTTGTGAAATGAATCGAATGCAACACTCGCGTAGTGAGATTTGTCCTGCTTGACAGTTGTATTCACGGCCATTATACTGTGACCAATGCCGATATAAAGATGACAGCGTGACAATAATCCCTGTGTATTGCTCGAATCTCTGTGAAGTGCCTGTTGACTCCATTTGATACCTTTTTCAATCATATTTAATTCCTCGTAGCAAATTCTCGCTGCCAGTAGACATGGCATCACCTTATTTGGCGCGAGATTGCAGACAATTTCCAAAACCGCGTAGGCATGAACGTGACGTCCGAGATTCATCAAGCACAAAGCGAATTGCAACCAAATGTGCACCTCGCCATGGGAGAACTTCATTGCTCTTTCGAATGATTCGTGCAGTATTTCCACTTGTTCCCAACGAACTAAAACAACTGTCAGTAGATCATAAACGGCCGCTGCATTCTCAAATGCACGTATTCGTGCTTCTTTGAATTCGGGCGATTGACTTAGAACCGCGTCCCTCACGGCCATTGCCTCACTAATAAGTAGCAGCAATATCGTCTCCTCGTAACGATTTCGTGGAATAAATATATTCGGTCCCGTGTATTTTTTTGGCTTCCAGGGCGAATCCGATTTCGCGTTGTAGGCATTTAATTGATTTATTTTACGATTCCCAGGCGAATTGAAACTAAGTTCGGGTGAATCATAAACTGAACCGCTGACATTTCGTGTGAGTACTTCGGCAAATTGACGGGTTAAAATTTTTCTTAAACGTTGAGTTGATATTGTTTCGACGGCCGATAAAATTTCTCGATAACGATTCACGGCTATTTTCATATTTTTATTTTGTATGTGTAATAATGGCGCTCTGTACAATGCTGTCTCCAGAATTGGTCCAATATATTTTGCTTCATTTGTTGTTGAATGAGAAGAACCTAATGTATTTGCATTAACAGTTCCTGTAGATGTTCCAGTTGTTCCATTCTGTTGAAGAATTTGCTTGTCTTGCTCTTGTAAATAAACAAGTGTCAAATCACTCGCTATCTCGTAGCATTTTATTAATTTCTCCTGCCATTCAGCTATTTTGTATTTTGTTTTACTGCTCGGTGGTTGTTTCTCAAGACAAAGACCCTTTATCGCATAAGATTCGGCAATAATTCGCATACTTCGACTTGGTAATTGTTTTTCCGTGAGTGCATCCAATTCGGCTTGTTCATAATGATATAAAGCTTCATTATACATTCCCATGGAGTAATGTAATTTTCCTAATAGAAGATGTGCATCGAGAACGACAACAGCTTGTTTATCTTTTTCATTAGCGGCGAGAAGTAAAGATTGCTTTGTTTCAACAAGTCCGGCACGTGCTTTACCAACATTCTCATCAATTGGTGGTGTTTGTTCCAAAAATTTTTCTAATCTTCCCTCGCCACTGAGAAAATTTGCAAGACACTCTTTACTTGGATATAACACTTTAAGTTGATCGGCTAATTCAATCACTTTACTCCAATTTCCATCTTCTCTATTTTTATCGATTTCCGCCTCAATTCGTAAATTTTGACTTTTTTTACTTGTCATTGTTGATTATTATTATTATTATATGAATTTGTACTCTTTACAGGATAATTGCTTTGATAATTAAATTGAATGAGGTCACATGTTTCCTGTTAAAAAAAACATGTTTCGTAAGAATTGTTTTTCTAAATAATTCATTTAAAAAAAAAACTTTTTTAAAACAACAATTTAAATAATAAAATTGATACATTTTAAAAATGTAGCTGAAAAATTATTTTGACTAGCTAATTATATAACGTGACTGTAGAAATAATAGGAATTTTAAATTTTCCTTTATTATTTTTTCGAGTTTTTGTTATAAATATAAATTTTAGGTTAGGAAGATCTTTAACTAATCATGGAAGTAATTAAAAAGAAATGCTTAATTCTTTTTAAATTTATGTATTAAATTGATAATAGATAATATAACCTTACTTTACAGGAATTAGCAGAAACTTAGAATGATAAATCATTGATTTTTATAAGTATTGTGACTTTTAGTAGTAATAGAAGAATGTTAAGTAAATTTTTACCTGATAAATGTTGTTTTAAACAATAAATAACTTAAGTGGTATTTATTTTGCTTTAATTACACGACTTTTATAACACCATCCTGTCAGCAAACTGTCATTGTGACAACTGACATGTCAGGTGAAAAATTTCTTTGTAATATTTCCGTTATTTCCGTAATATTTGGAAACATTGGAAAATGACTACTAACATAACCTCACTTTTTTGTATATGTTTTTGACAGTTCTTTGCACGTTAAAATAATTTGAATTTTTTTATTTCTTTTATCTTTTCTGTAACATTTTAAATTAATTATTTATTAAAATTGTGAGTAAATAATTATTTTTTAAAATTTAAATTAATCATTATTTCGAAACATTATTTTGTTTTTTATGCTTACATTTTATTGATACATTTTAAAAAATGTTGCTCATTTTTTTTAATTGTTACAACAATAAAAATATTTATAATGAGGAAATATTAATTTATTTTTGTTCCTTATTATACATCTTGGACAATTTTAATTATTATTTGCATTATTGAATTTCTAAATTAATATTATTTTACAGGAATTGAATGAAAATTAAAATATTGCAAACTTTATTTTAAGGAAAAATAAAAAAGTAATTTACTTACCAGAAAGAGATGAATCAGTATTTTGAATAGCTGTGATATTTAGTAACTCAGATAGAAAAATGGATTCTATGGCATTTTATGATGAAGATGATTATATGGATCAATGTCAGGATCATCTAGAACAAGACATTGATCAAGAATATGAACTTGAATATGAACAAGAAACTATAACAGAATTGTATGACCTTTGTTTGAAACCAACATTTCTTCAGACTACAGAACATTTTATTCCTCTCCTAGCGGCTTCAGTTTTATATAAAATAATTTCTCAATGTTGTAAGTAATTTAACATTATTTATTATATTATTGTATTTTTCCTACTATAGAAATATAAAAAATTGATGAAAATTTTTCTTTCAGCTTTTATTCCAAACAAATTGATACACGGTGCTTCGATCATAATTGGATTTTTAATTCTTCACCATTATGTTCCTGAAAGTTTACATTTATTGTCAGTGTTCGTCGTGGTTTCTTATATTCATTTATATTTGCCAAAAAAATATCGACATGGATTTGGAGTCTTTATACCAAGTATTTTTATCATTTTATATTGGTACAGTTTTCATCATTATATTCGACATTTTTTTAACTTTATTAAATTCAATTATTACATTACGATTAAATATAAAATGTAATTTTGAGTAAAAAATAAATTTCTACAGTGAATTATACCTGGACCCGATTTCGTGGCACAAGATACGTGGAGTCCTGATGATAGCAGTTATGAAAGAAATTAGCATAGCTATCGATCAAAATGAAAAGAATGAGGCACCAATTATTTGGGAATACTTTGGTTATTTATTTTGTCCAATTACTTCTATATTTGGACCCTGGACATCTTTTAAAGATTATGCAGAATTTCTTTGTAAACAATCTTGGGTGAGTTTTCTTTCTTCTTAAATAAGAATTGTTATCTTTTTAAGAGATAAATTTCAAATTAATTTTTTTTAGAATTTGAGATGGATATTAAAAAGCGTGGGATATTTTTTACTGGGTCTTGTTTTTCTAAACATATCAAATTGCGGATCCAGTTGGATTATTCCCGACAATTCTGGAAAGTCAGTATCGATTGATTGGTAAATATTCCTTTAGAAATGGTTAATTGATTGATTAATTTATATTTAATTTGCAGATGGGTTCTCGCTTATAGAGACGCTTTATCGTTCAGAACGTCGCATTATTTCATCTCCAGTATATCATCTTCGTTTTTACTCTTAGGAGGATTTTCGGACAATTTAATTCCAATTACAAAACCAATTGAAATCGAATTTCCCAGATCACTTGTACAAGTTGTTATTTCCTGGAATATTCCAATGCACACGTGGCTGAAAATATGTAAGTCTTTCATTAATAAAAGAAGAAAGAGTGCAATTGGAAATATTTCAAAATTTGTTGTTTTTCAGACATATTTCGTCCTGGAAGAAGGGAGTTTGGTAAATTTGGAGGAATTCTCTTGACATATCTCGCAAGTTCCCTGCTTCATGGTTTAAACTTCCAACTTGCAGCCGTTTTATTAAGTTTAGGTTTCTACACTTATATTGAATTTCAATTAAGATCTGTTCTCTCGTCGACATTTAGTGCGTGTATATCATCGAAAAAATGCCCTAAAAATCAGTGTCAACATGAGAAAAATGTGTCAAATTGTTGGTGGGTGACTGGAGTAAATATTGGATTTTCGACGTTGGCAATATTTCATTTAGCTTATTTGGGTCTTATGTTTGACATGTCGGAAACACAGGAAACAGGATACAGTTATTTACATACTCTTGAAAAATGGTCTAAACTCGGATACTCCAGTCATTGGATTGCATTCGCTACTTATTGTGCATACTTCTTAATCAGGTAATAACAGTATTTAATATTTTCATTTTAACGAAAGCAAATCTGTGATTATTTATTACAAAAGAAAACCACATTTTTTCATTGCATTTTAAATAAATTTTTCTACATTTGTAACAATTTACTGACAATAATATTATTTTTATTTTGAAAATGAAAATTGTTTTCAACTTCATTTTCAAATTAATTCCATTAAATAGGGATAAATTAATACGGTTTCAATTAATTAAAAATAAATTTGATTAATTAAAGTTTTAGATTAAACTGTTTTCATTTTAAATTCAAAGTAAACAATGTAAATCTGTTTACAATATTCGTGACAAGTTTGTAAAATGAAAACTAAATATAAAGTTGAATACTATTTTATTATTATTCATATCGCTAAACAAAATGTAATTAATTCTAATTCTAATGAGTATAAATGGTTATTTATGCAAAAATTAATTTTTGCATTTCATTTTTGATTGAAAGAATCCATTACATTGAAACGATATACATTTCTTTTTATGTTCTCTCTCTTTAATATCGATTCTTTCAATCGAATAAATTTGATAAAAAATTTCTATTATAAAAATTTCATTTACAATAATCAAAATTTTCCTTTGCAACAAATCCTACCTAAAATAAATTTGATAATTTTCAAACCGATTTGACTTAAAATTTTTAATTGCAAACAGTTTTCGGATTAATATGGCATAGAATAAAAAGAAAGAAGAATAATGATGAGTAAAATCTGTGAGAAAATTATCAAATTCTTTTCATACAAATTAGTTAATTCTCTGAATTTATTTCTACATTCTTTAATAATAGTAATAATGGGAAGTCAAAATTATGCAAATTAAATTTTATAATTTTTCATATTGAAATATTGTTGCGAATATAATCGATAAAATTAAAATATTTCCATATCGTTTTGTCCGACCAGCAGAAGAAGAATTAAAAAAATTTATCTTTCTTCAAAAAACAAAGCTTTTTATATTATTAAATGAGAAATTAATAACATTTTTTCGTATACGTATAATTTTCTTTTGGAGACATGACAATTGATTGTACAATTTTTTTTTTCATGTGGGTACCTTATAGTATAGATTTTACACAAATTATTCTATTTCTAAAAGCAAGAAAAAAGTAATTAGAAAATCGTATATACATACATACATACATGTATATGAATTGAAGAAATAATTAGAAACAATCGAGAAAAATTAAGGAAAGACAATAAAGAAAAAAATTTTTTAAAACTAAATTAAGAAAATACTAAAAAAATCTGATACTTAATTCTCATATCGAAATTATTGAATATATTGCAATTTGTAAGGCAAAAATCTTTTTTTTTCTAAAGCGATGAATGTCTAATTCTAATCGAAAATTTAAATGAGTCATTTTTATTTGACATTGACTTTAAAAGTTGACATTTCAAAAAATATATCTACAATTATTTATAATTCCATTGTGTCCTAGATTATCTATTTAAATTATTTCAAATAAAAGGATCAAACACATAAGCAACTCTAAGATGTTTTTTCTTATTAAATTCATTTTGCCTTTCATATTCGCGTAATCTATAATATATTTTGTTTTTTATTAGAAAAAAAATTGTCTACATTATTTTTTTTTCATATTATTTACACATATTTAAGCCAAAATGACTTTCATAGTGATTGTATAAAGCCTGTCGCATTATTACAGACAATAATAATAATTATAATAATAGATATTAATAACTTCCTCCAACATGCGTACTGATTAGATTATTTAATTAACCAAAAGTTAATTACAAAATAGGATTATCGTATTAGTTCAATTGATTATTTACCATTTGTGATCATTCTAGTTTTAAAATTAATAATACTATTTTATCAATGTTAACAGTGATGATTTTAAATACACCATTTTTTTGTACTCTCGGAGGGGAAATAATTTTCATACAAAATTAATGATTTCATTGAAACAATAAATACCGAAATAAATATTTGAATTTTTTTCCAATTTCTGGTTCATCTGTAATTTTTACGGAATTACTTTAAATCAATTAAAAAACAAAAACCAATTAATTAAGTTGAATTGGATTAGTTGATTTAATTAAATGCAAAAAATGTTAAATATTAAAACTAATTATCAATTTTATTCCATTTCGTTTTGTTTTTGTTTCGTTATTAAATTTGTAATTTGCTTCAATGAAATTTTTTATTTTAGTGTATTTAAGTCTGACATTCATTCGAACGCTGATATGAATCAAAATTATTGGAGTTAAAATTTTTTGAGGCCATTAAGTTCAAATTTCATACAAATAATATTGATTTCATTGAGCTTTTGCAAATTATTTTTTACAACTTCAAAAAAGTAATTATAAAAAAATGTGGTCTGTAAAAGGTGGATTTTTATGATTGACAAAGAAAAAGTTATCAAAATAATAATTTGAAAAATATTCCTAAAAAGTTGATATAAAAAATCTTTAAAAATTATCAAAATAATCGAAAAAATCTCCTTTTTTTCTTTTAAAAAAGAAAATTTCTTTTTTCAACTTTTAAAAAGTTTTCTTAATACGGAAAAATTTCAATTGGACTCAAGTTATGTAAATTCGATATCTATAAAAAAAAAAGAAAAACTACAAAAGTGTAGAAATCAAAACAAAATTTCTTTTTAAATTTTACATTATATTATACTCAATATAAAATTTGAGTATTAATATACATTCTTTTATATGTAATTTGAAAAGGAAATCATATCTCGAAATTAATGTAATAGAAAGAAATACTAAATAATTGCTAATTTAGCTTGATAAAAGCATAGCGATTTAATTACCTTTCCTATTTTTTTGCGTAAAATATTAATCTATTGATCATACATATATATATAATATACATATACATATATTATATACATATATACAATATAAATCTGACCAGCACAATGTAATATCACTTATAGTCAGACAATAATATATCTGCCTAATAAAATCATTATAGAAAGTGATCGTTACAGTTTTAAAACTACAGACACATTTTTTTTCTTTTTTTTCAATTTTCCACTAAAATCTATGACGTGGTTAAATTTCCCAGAATCCTAGAAATCATTCATTTAGCTACGAGTGTGCAAAAATATATTTAAAAGAAAATGTTTTTCTTTTTTCTTTCTTCAAAAACACGTGTGTGAACTCTCCCAAAGATATCGAGGATTCCGATGATGATTGTGTTACTTTATTGAATGATGGGGTTGAAGCGATGAGATCTTCGACGCTGGCGAGATTGTCGAGGTGTAAGGTGTGTGCCCTCTTCAACGCCACTGAGAATATCGGTTAGTCATCTGATAAATGCTTTTTTGTAACTTTTTGTGGTGCGCGTACTGCAAAGTTAGAGAAAAAACAAACGGGGTCGGTACGTTAGCCACTTTCATTTCTTTTATCCATTTATTGTTTTCCTTGCTTTTTTCTAAATTAAGTCTACAAAAAAAGCTACCAACAATATTCGAGCAGGGATGAGCGAAGTGTTGTTTTTTTATGATAAATGATGTTTAAAAATGAAATAAAAATACAAACGTGACATTTAAATTGTCATGGGAAAACATTTATTGAAATTTGAAAAAAGTGAAAAGTGAAAAGAGATATTTGAACAAACATTGAAGCAATGATGAAACTGAATAAAAAAAATTTCAAATAGCTTGTGAAATAAAATAAAATTTACCCACGTAAATTGTGTGGCATTTTTGTAATTAATATTATTTAAAAATCCATAAAGAAAATATTTATTATTTTGGACATTTTAAAAAAATTGCATTTCTATCTCTCTTTAACTTTTAATTTTTATATTTTTACCCTTGAACATTTTAATTATTATTAATTCTTTTCAAAAGTGATTCAATTTTTTTTAAATCGAGTAATTAAAAAGTATTCATTTTTTTCTTTTTTTGCCGCCCATCCCTACATTACAACGAAAAACGCACGAATATTTTTAAAAGGAAACAAAAAAAATCGCAAACACATGCGTTTTTAAACGTGCCGTCGGTACCTTACCCCGTACATTTTAACTTCTTTATAGGACTTGAAAAGAAAATCATCATATGTATCACGATTTGGAATGTATCGATTTCTTTTATAAAAAAGAGAAAAATATAATATTTGTCTGAGACACTTGTATTTACAAAACTATAAAAAATTGAAATAACATTTCTTAAAAAATAATAAACGAAATAAATTTAACTGAGTCCTGCAAAGAAATGTTAAGCTAATCAAAGTCCACAAATTACTCATTACAAAGTAAATAATAATCAAATAATTAATTGCTAATAAATTAATAAAGCTAATACTTTCAAAACGTTTTTATACGTTGAGGTAATTTTTGAAACTTAAGTTTCAATAAGATAATAATCGTAATTTTTATAATTTTTTCTATCACTAACTACTGTTAAATTAATAATAATAACAAAATTATTAAATTGTAATCAGTGAACTCTGACCGAGTCATAGCCCTCCCAATGTCAAGCAAAATTAGTAACAACTACACACACACAAAAAAAAGATAGAAAAAAAACAATGAGTGCAGAAGAGTAACGAAAATAAAAATTTGTACTCTTTTTCATAGGAAAGCAAAAAGCTTAGCAAAACAAAAAAACAGGCGTAAAAATGATAAATAATTAAAATAAAGAATTAGTAAAAGCTAATGAAAAAAGTTTCTGTTAAAAAATACATTAAGACTTACTGCTTGAGGGAATAATATCGGCTAATTCGATCAGAAGATCGGAGATTACGTTCGTTTAATGGAATTGTTGTTGGTGAGGCTGGAACAACGTTGCTTTCATCCACTCGTAATGTCCTCACACAGCTTCTTGTTACTGGTTTCGTTGTGGAAACAGACTTGATAGCAGGAATTACTTTTGTTGCATTTCTTTCGTGAAATTGTGCCGTGGGTTTGGTTCTAATTCGTTGAGAAGGATTTTCACTGCTCACATTCGACAAACCGCCATTTCTGCAAATTTTTTTATATTACATTTTTAATAAGAATTCATTGAAAAAAAAACTTACTGTCGAAGTGAATGATGACGTGCAATGCGTTCATCCAAATTATTCTTGCTTAATGAAAGATGAACAGATTGATTCGTTGAAGGAATCGTCGACTGCATCTGAGCTTTCGGACTATTTCTCGTCACTGGTTTTGATACTGAATTTGCAACAGGATGATTCGCAGTGGTATTGTTGTTATTGTTATGAATCTGTGCGGTTGGTTTGCGAATCTCTTGATGAAAATTGGAGTATTCCATAAGCCGACTTTTTCTAAAGTTTGTAAGAAAATTAAAACAGCTTTTTTTTAAAAAAAGACGATTGTAAGTTGGGAACTGTTTTTTTAATGTTAATTATAAAAGATTTATTAACATTATCAAACAGTTATTAGGTTAAACTTTCTTTAATACAAAATTACATTCATATTAACATTTTAATTATAATTTTATTACAATCAGCAATTGCAATTTATTCGTATATTTTGGTTGAAAGTGAAGATTATATTAATGATTTAAAAATTTTCTTATTGCTTCGCGTGTGAAACAATCATGACTAAAAATAAAGCGGAAAAAGCTTTGTCAC
This sequence comes from Leptopilina clavipes, assembly GCA_001855655.1. NCBI lineage: Eukaryota > Metazoa > Arthropoda > Insecta > Hymenoptera > Figitidae > Leptopilina > Leptopilina clavipes. The sequence goes on along the minus strand of JUFY01029408.1, from coordinate 185,520 downwards.
GCAAAGAGATCTATCTCTAGATTGTTGAAATTAAAGGTTAATTAAATCAACAGTAAATAGTAAAGATCGATGTTAAATTATCCGTAACAAAAAAATCTTTTCTAAACTGGACAATTTTTTTCATCCATTGTTGAAAAAATGAAAAAAAGAAAACAAAAAATAGAAAAAATTTAACTACGAACCTTTCAGATCGACTTATACCTCTGCTGTGAATTAGAAGTCCTATGTACGGTCTAGAGAGAATTATTATCAATTATTGATTAGTATTACATGAAAAAAAGCAATTTCGAATTATTAAAATTACATGTGTAAAATTGAATATTTACTGTACGATACGTGTAGATCGTGTTGAATTGTTAACAGTGGCACAATTTCCAGCACGAACTGTGCGTCTTGCTTTGATGTGATTGAGTTTGTCACCTTGAGTCAAACATGACAATTTAGGACCACTTGTACTCGCAATCGCAGCAGGTTCCTCTAGATTCATTGCATCAACACGATGTATAATTCCGCTTATATTGTCCTGTGATACTTTTACCAATTTTGAATAAATTCCAAATTCATGAACAGGATTTCCATTTTTCGGTCGTAGTGGCTCTTTACACAATGAATGCAAATATGTCTCCTTCCTGAAATAATTTTCTATTTTAATTATATTTTGAAAAAAATGTATTTAAATTTTCACCTCACGTATTGTTTTAGAATTGAAAAATATTTTTTTCTGCCTTTAGCTTTTTTGACTTACTCTTCTAGCCATTGTTGTTGAGGACCAATAACCGAGCCAGGCCTACAAATTCGTATCCAAGCAATTGTCTCGTGTGCAGTTAAATGATAGTGTTTCATAATATAACAGCCAATTAGTGTTCCTGTTCGGCCGAGGCCTGCTTTACAGTGTATTGCAACAGCGCCACGTGCTTTCTCAGATATTTTCAAAAATTGTCGAACAATGTCAATTGTCGGTGGTGAACCATCGACGAAAAATAATTCCTTATGATCGAAACCAGCTTCGATAAAACTTGCGGCGTCGTATCTTTTTTTATTTAATCGCACAATTGTTGAAACATTGTGACTTTCAAAATAATTGAAATACGATTCTGGTGCGTGTAAAAGATATCCTGGGAAAAAATTTATTTATTTGAAAAAAATAATAAAATTTTAATTAAATTATCCATTCTTATAATATTTCGTCATTCATTAAAATTATTCTACTTTAATTTTGTTGCTAATTAAAATTACCGTTTTCAATTTTGCATGTGGCATGAGGTCCGCAGAAGGCTATAAATTTTCCAGGTACAATCCAGTTTAAATCACCGTTTTCAACTTTCTCCAAATGTTCATATTCTTCAAGATTGAAATCATCGAAATTGAAGAAACCAAGTTGATGGCACTTATATACAGCATTGAGACATGATCTCAATGTTATTCTATAACAAGAATCTCGCATTGACGCATCACGAAACATTTCAAATGGCTGAAAATCTTGACTATTCGTAAGAAGTTCATAAACTTCATTGGCTGTGCGTTTTAAATAGATCACCTGCAATTTTTCAAAAATAGTAATAATGAAATTCTTTAAATTTAATAATAATTAATAAAATAATTTTGTAATAAACATTAATTTTTTATTATTTACCGCATAACTTCCAACGAGGAAGGCAGCATTCACTCTTTTTTCAGGATCTGTTGATGTGTAATGAACGATTTTTTTTTTCTTAAAAAAAGCCGATTTCAGTTTACCATTTATTTTCTCACAGTACTGATACAACATGGCTAAATTTAAGGGGCCAAAGTCAGCATAAAATTTTTCGTAGACAAATTCATCGTCTATACTAAAGCAATGAGTACTGGGTGTATTTTTAAGTCTGTCTGGAACTGTTTTAAAATAAAATCGATCTGAAACGTAAAAAGAAAAACATTTGTAATTTTTTGGGGATAATATAAAATATATTTTTTATATTTTCTAAATAAACACAGGCTCCTTAGTAGAATTTAATGCATTAAATTAAAAACGAGTTTACCTTTTATAATTTCTGTAGATCCCATTAAAATTTTATTTATTTCATCCATAGTGATTGTAGATTTAAAAATTGTGTCGAGAAAATAATTGTGTCAATTATCCTATATGGAAGAACGTAACTATCCTGAAAACTAATTGATTGTAATTACACGTTTTTGTTTCTTTATTTGTCAAAAAATTTGTATATAGAACAAGTTTTTTTTAGAAAGCAAGATGTAAATTCAATTCAATTCTTGGTTTACTTGTTTGCTAATCTTTTCGTGTAGAAGTACACAATAACAAATGGCAAAGATGATAGTTTAGGAAAAAATAAACAATTGATACAATTAAAACAAAACAAAATAATCATCAACCTATTTTGTTAATTGAAATGAAAAACTAAATTATGAAAATAATCATAAACATCCATCACTCCAATCTTGATTACAGGTTGTTAATAAATAAATTTGCTAATCTTATCTTATAGAAGTAAAAGTAAAACATAACAGATATTGTGTGCTAGGATTATCTATACATGTAAATCAAAGAACACGCGATCACGCACAAAAAACTTGGTAGTCAATATCATAAATAATGAATTTTTGATGCCAACTGAAGAAAAAACAATCGACAATAGAGTAGATACAATAATTAAAATTAAAAAAGAAAAATGATATAACAATTAAAACAAAATGACAAGATGATTTTTTAGGAAAAAATAGACAATTGATACAATTAAAACAAAACGAAATAATTATTAACCTATTTTATTAATTGAAATTAACACAAAATCATTAAAAGTAAATTATGAAAACGAGTAAGAAACTGAAAACCAAAAGATTAAAATTAGATCGACGATTAGAAAATATTTTGAAGCCATTAGGGCCAGAATAATAACAAAAAAAGCAGACACCTATAAAAAATTTAAAATACTTCCCGTTGACTCGAAACCAAACAACCTTTCTCTTGCTTGAAATCGCCACTGCAACTTTCACCAAGAATGAATGGAATGTTAAAATAAGTGAAAAAAAGTTTTAAACATACCTGAAAGACTTTGTTTTATATTGATAGATTGGATAAAAACTGGAATAACACTTAAAATATCAAAATGAACGTCCGGCCCCGCTGGAGTTCTAAAAGTTCGCTATCTGTTCTGCATTGCTCACGTAATATGTTCGACTTAGTCAACCTGTTGTCATTATTGTGATGCATAAGTCAATGTGATGTTATGTTAATTTAATTCAGCAAGGTCTGAAGTCATTATTCACCGCTGATGCGGAAAGTTGTTTGCTGCCATCTTGGGCAATCTTCTGCTTCACACCCACAGATTTGTGTAATAACTGTATTAATACGTTATTCAACATAAATAATAGTGATTTTATTGATTTTCAACCGAGATTATTTGGTTAATAAATGTCGTACACAAGATCTCGATAAATTAAAAATATTATGCCTCAAAAAAAAATTTATTCACACACTGAAAAATTCCGTTAAAATCGTTACGAACGATTTTTTGAAACGTAATCCCGCGATTTAACTGAAAACATATAAATCAAATATAGAATTGACGAAGGAAAAAAATTTGCATGTTCACAGCGCAACGTTACGAGTTATTTAGTAACTAATACTTATCCATTATTCGCTTGGTGGCGCTATTATTCATGTAAAATATGAATCCGCCTTTAGTTTGAATTTTTTTCACGAATTTTGCATATCTTTTTATTTATTAGTTCTTGTTAGATGTAGCCGATGGTAGTAGCCGATGTAAACAATCAAGTAATAAATATGACAATTATTTAAGTATTTCTAATTATAAAAATAGAAATACTTTTCTCACTCGATGTTAGTTGAAAAAGACTGTAAAAGAATTATTTCTTTATTTCCATGCTTTATAAAGTAGAATAATTTAGTATAATAATAATATTTTAGTCTAAGTCAAAGAAAAATGCAAATGTGATATTTATTTATATAATTTAAAATGTCAGACGCTTTTGAAGAAATTCAAGCTATTAAAATTAAGAGGAATTGTTTACGTGAAAAATTACAAAAGCGAAAAAGGGAAAGAAATGAATTATTCACTCTTACTTCGGCAGCTTCATTGTCATCTTCCCCGTCTTCGGAGTCACAAAATATTACTGGTAATAGTTTAATTTGATTAAAATCATTCTTAATTTTTAAATTAACTAAATCCTGAGAGTTTTCTTAATTCTTGGGGAACTGGGGAATTTTTTTGTTTCTTGTGGAATGTGAAAGCTGTCAAACTATTGCAATTAATTTATTGGTTGGTTCTTTTTATTTTCAGTCGAAACTTCATCAGTACGTTCTGATCATTCCGAATATGAACAAGATGTTCTTTGCATATTACATGAATCCACTTCAAATTTACCAATCACATCAGCTGATCTTTTGGATCAATTGAGAAAAAATTTAAGCGCTGACGTTTCTTATGCAGATATGAATAAAATATTGGAAAAATTTGCCGCCCAGGACGTTATAAAGTAAGTGAGAAATATTCTATTAAATTTTCTGCTGAGAAAATGCAAATATTTTCTTTTAACAATAAAATTTACACACTCCCCAGAATTAAGGAAGTAACCGAAGATGGAGTTTTTGGATATACAGTACTCTCTGTCATAGAAGCACAATCTGTTCAATCGCCACATGCCCATTCGCTCATTGTCGAGAGTCCAGATCGAACAGAATCCTCAGTCTCGGAATCAAATGAAGACGCACCACCTGAGAAACAATCGAAACAGGATAAAATCGAGGATATTATGTCACTGATCACAATGCCAACAATTCGTGAAAAAGAGAGTAAAAAAGTTGGCGAACAAATTCTCGATCTTCTATCGAAGCAAACTTCAAAAGAAAAATCATTAGCCGAAAGATTTCGATCACAAGGTGGTGCACAAGTGATGGAATTTTGTCCCCATGGAACGCGAATTGATTGCGCAAAAATTAATCATACCAGTGGACAGGGATTTGCTGGTAAATGTAAAAAATTACATTTCAAGAAAATAATTCAAACTCACACGGACGAATCATTGGGTGATTGCAGTTTTCTCAACACTTGTTTTCACATGGATACATGCAAGTGAGTTGAATTTTTCCACAAAATTTTTAAATAGTAAAAATGTAGAAAAATGTATGCAAATTGTTTTTTTTTTTGCAGATATGTTCATTACGAAGTAGACAGTTTATCGCCCCAGCAACAAAGGGAACAAAATCACGTGTCACTTGACAATGATGGAAATGCGAATTCAACGAACCTCGAAACAAGTACAACAAGCGCAAGTACAAACTGCACCACTGGCAGTGAATTAACACTATATCCACCCCAATGGATACAATGTGATCTTCGTTACCTGGACATGACAGTTTTGGGTAAATTTGCCGTGATAATGGCTGATCCACCATGGGACATTCACATGGAACTTCCCTATGGTACAATGTCAGACGATGAAATGCGACAATTGGGAATTCCCGCACTGCAAGATGAAGGTTTATTATTTCTCTGGGTGACGGGACGTGCAATGGAACTTGGCCGTGAATGTTTACAGTTATGGGGCTACGAGAGAGTTGACGAAATAATTTGGGTCAAGACAAATCAATTGCAACGAATCATTCGCACTGGTCGTACAGGTCATTGGTTAAATCATGGCAAGGAGCATTGTCTCGTTGGGATGAAGGGAAATCCGCGTATTAATCGTGGATTAGATAGTGATGTGATTGTCGCCGAAGTGAGAGCAACGAGTCATAAACCTGACGAAATTTATGGAATAATCGAACGCATGAGTCCTGGAACGAGGAAAATTGAATTATTTGGTCGTCCTCATAATGTACAACCAAATTGGATAACACTCGGTAATCAAGTGAATGGCATTCATCTCATTGATCCACAACTTATAAAGGCATTTAAAAAACATTATCCCGATGGAAATTCCATGAAACCATGTAAAGTTTAACTTTTCAGAACTAATAATTAATTATTCTTTTTTAGCAATTCGTAATTATTTTTCATCTGTAAAGAGCTAGAAAATTAAAAAAAACAAAACAAAACAAATCGGTGAAATGTAAAAAATTTGTAAGTAAATGAAAAAATTTTATTTTAAAAAACCTTGTAAAACTTTTGTTAAAAGTGAAATATATACTTTTATTAAAGTAGTAAAATTATTTTTAATACAAATAATTATTTAGATATGGAAAATCTAACAGATTAAAAGGGGAATTGAATATACAATGGGAAGATTTAAGGTAATTTTCACTACATACCTTTTTGTTTACAATACTAGGAAATTTCCGATTAAAAAAAATTGACAATTTATTGTCTCTTTTTACGAGTTACAAAACTTTTATGTAGAAAAGTTTTTCATTAAGTAGATTCGTTACTCCTTAAAAGTAGTTATAAAAAATAATTTACCTTTTAAATTTATTTTCTTTATACTCGATAGTAAATCTGTAGAAAAAAATGGAAAATTATGAAGAGTCGATAATATTCAGTTTTGGTCTTAATAAATTTCGTCTCAGGGTGAAGGTAAAATTATTTTCCCCCACCATTGCTTTCGTTCTTTTTTTTAAATCGACTTTTTGAAGGTGATTTTTATTTTCCTTCTCAATTGCGATTTCAATTTCCTTTGGTAAAAATCTAAAAACTCTTTTTAGTGAATCGATCCAATGTCTTTTTTGATGTTCATCGTCCACGTATAAATTATGTTTTCCCACTTTAAATCCTGATGAATTTTGACTCGTTGAGTCAATGTCTTGACAGAATTCTTTGCTCGACACAGTTGGAAAAGAAAGATTATATCTTCTTGCTGATCGTCTCACGGGTCTCGTCAGCGCCAAACATGTGTCGAACAAGAAACAATGATACTTCTAAAAATAAAAAATTCAAAAAGTTTCATTACAAATAATAATGCAATTTGAATAAGAAAAAAAACTGCTTTTAATTTACCATTCCGCGAGAATCGCGAAGTTGTCCTTCAGTTATTAATTCAGCAGCGTTTTCAACGCACTTGTCTGGATCTAATTCACCTTTTGGGTTAATTTTCGTCTTAGCCAATTGACATTCCGCATCGCCCATTGCTTTATCAATTTCATTTAATAATTTTAATAAAATTTCACGCGATTTTTTTAAAGAAATTTCATCTGGATGACCGGACGGTGTATGTTTGAGAATTTCTTTCACTAAAAGAGGATATTTAACGACACGCGATCTTGGTACATCCAAATACGTCCACAAATCAACAGCGTGTGATGTTTCCAATTTTTTTTTAATAAATTCCTGAAATCGTTTATTTGAAAGTTTCCTCGATTCAAGAAGATGTCTGGCCCAAATTTGCTTTCTACATCTTTCAATGTATAACGTTTCTAACTGCAAAAACTGCGAAATGGAAAAATTAAATTAATTTTATGTTAAAAATATTATTATTGTCATTAATTTTTAAGAAACTAAAAATTTTATACCCAATTGATTATTGTCGGTCCTACGATATCAGTAAAGCCTGATTGATCACGCAATTTAACCAAATTGTCCCTTAATTCGCTGTGCAATTCAATGAAACTGTCAATGTTTCCGAAAAGCGTGTCAAGTTCGGAAGTATTAAAAATATCGAGAGAGAGAAGAGGATCGTGGTAAGATTCTCTTAGAGCTGAGAGATCATTTAAGAGGACATTCTCACCACAATATAATTCATAAATTGCCTCTTGTCTTTTTACTTCTCTGCGACTTAAGGTTGAACTCAGATCTTTTAAATTGCTCTCTGCGATGTCAACCATCCAACTGCGAATTGCCACATTGCCTGCTAATTCGTTTCTAAAATAAAAAAATTTAATTAAATTAATAATTTCTATATATGAGGAAGAAATAAAGAATAATAAAGAAAAAATATAATATTTTTCAATATATTACGCACTGCTTTAATGTGGTATTATGATTGTCTACATCAGTTCCAGCAAAGGACAAAAAAGAAGCATCCAATTGATTATTACTGGCTCTTTTACGCTTCTTTTCCGATCCAGAAACTGACGGTAATGAGAAAAATATATTACTGGCAACTTCAGTAATTCTTCGTCGTTTCTTTTTCCCACCTACGGAATCAATGGAAATATCCATTGAACTAATACTGATAGCATCACTTTTTGGACGCTTTCTAGATCTCTATTAAATAAATATAAGTTTGTATTTTGTATTAATTTTTTACTTAAAAATCAAATATTACATGAATATTTTAAAAATTATAATGGTCTCGATTATCCTTGAATTAATTAAATTAAAAATAATAATAATAAAAAAACATGTAAGCGTAAACAATAATTTATGAAAACAAAACTGTTTGTTTTTTTGCTGTCTACGTTTGCAAATTTTTTAACCATTTCACCTTATTCAATCGACTTTTAACACTTATGTTTCCAGGAGTCGGCAAGAAAACTAATTTAAATAATAAAATGTCAAAATACTAACTTAATTGTTTTTATAAAAAAGTTATAAATTATTTTCAACAGAGGGATGTAAACAATAAAGGTAAGATAAAAGTTGAATTTACTTACCAACCAAAAACGTTTTTTAGGCTCTTGGAATTTTTCCAAAATTGACACGTCCCCGGTTTCATTCATGTTTACTCAAAATTTATTAAACTTCACCAAAATTGTAATGTAAACTATGATTATTTTTTATCGACTAAAAACCACAGTATTGGCATTTTATTTACACGTATATGCAAGAAATTCACATAAAATGGTCAATTGTTTACTCAAAATAAAAAATAAATGATGAATTGTAAACAAAAGCGTGCAAAATGCACCTTTTGTTACCGGTAATTTCAAACTTTTTGAAGGTTATTGGCTTTTTTTTCTCCTCTTTTAGTCTTTTTCCCCCTTTCACTGTTTGAGCATAAACAAATTAAACTAGATGAGACACCATACTTTAATAAAAACACAAAAGATATCATATGAATCACACTTAATAGCGAAAATATTCAAAATAGCTAGCCAATAGCAATACACCATTTTATTTATATACATGACGTCATAAATTAAGATATACTTAACTTCTCAACCCTGGCTCCTGAAAAATCTTGCAACAAATAGTTGGAATAGTTGAATTCTATATGTACCGAATGTATTTTGCTTTTTTCCAAATTTGCGAGTGTGTTTTTTTATTTAATTTGTCTGAATTGTTTAAGAGATTTTATCATAGTTGGTATTTTTCATTAAACTTAATTGATGCATATGATATTTGTGTAGTTTTCTGGAAAACACCCGGTGACCGTTATACGGTTAGAACGACTACGCGTGCTGGTTAAACGAGTTTTGTTTATATTGTATATATTGAAAAGATTCATTTTCATAGTGATAAATTTATTACCTGGAATATAAGTGAAATTTCAGAATTTCATTATTAATTGTCAATACTATTAAGTAAGTTTCAAAAATTTTGTAAAAATATTTTCAATATTTTTACAATATGGTTGCGTTTTCTCAATTTTTGCTTTTTCTTTTCCAACTGAACAATAGATTTTTAATACAATATTCGTAGATTTTAAAGATATGTACCTATATATTTTTTTAAATCCACGAAAATTAATATATTAATAATGTATATAATATACAATTCGTAATATATATTTATTGTTAATAATATTTTTTTTTGTCTTAACTTTTCTTTTTGTTTGTAAAGTCAATGTTTTCTTCTTTTTATTAATTAATAATCGAAAGAGAAAAAAAATTGTTATCAATTGATAAGAATCTATTTTGACTCAGTCATCTGTCTTTTTTCAAATGTGTATCAACATTTCTCATTTAATAATTAAGTATTGTTTCTAGCTAATAAACTCTTATGCCAATTATTCATAATAAAATTAAATATTATGGAATACATGTCGTATTTTAATGGATGCTCATCACAATTCAATGTAGATGATGATTACCCATCATATGATAGTGACAGCGATGAGTCATATGAAGATTCTTCGGATTTAACATGCGAATTTGCCGATGAATTAGATTCGGCTGAGAAAGTTTATATCTGCGATTATGATAAAATTTATATTTCAATGTATGAAGATATAGAAAAGTATCGAACTTTAAAACAGGCGAAGAAAAAAAATATATCATCCAATTGGAACGATTTAACAGTTATCTTGCAGGATGGAAAAAAAACAAATATTAAAAAAGCTTCCGAAACAATTTACAAAAATGTTATTAAATCGAAACCTAGTGAAAAAGTAAAAATTAATAATTTCGTCCAACCAAAACCAATTGTCGTTACAATTAATCATAATTCTCCTTCCACTAATGAGAAGAACAAAATTAATTTACCACCAAAAGAATTGCCTAATAAACAAAATAAAGTTGAAAAATTGTCCAAAAAACAATTAAAGAAACAACGACAAAAAGAGAAAAAAGAAACACAAAAACAAAAGCAAGTTGAAAAAAACAAAGATGTACAAATTCAAAAATTAGAGGAAATAAATCAAACAAATTCTAAAACAATTCAAGACTCGAAAGATAATTGTAAAAATGAAGATGATCATGAAGGACCAATTAGTAATAATAATAATAATAAAAAGTCGAGATCTAGTTCTATTGTTGATGATGTAAAATCTGTTACCGAAACTGAAGAAACTGACGAGACAGGCGACGATCAAAATTTATTGGATGAAAACACGGCTTTTATTAGTAATGCATTAAAGAAAACGGAAAAAAAAGATTATGCAAAGACAAAGAAAAATGTTGAATCAAGAGGAGAGAAAAGTAAAAAATCAACTATTAAACCAACATTACCTAAAGAGAATATTAATGTTAAAAAGGAAATGGCTAAACCCGTACCTTTACTTAGCCTAGCTCCCATTAGTTTACCAAGCACAAGTGGACTTCCACAAAATACAAATTCATCATCAATGGTAAATTATTAATAAATTTTTTCTTTAATCTTAAAAAAATTTCATTTATTTATTTCTTCAATTTTAACAGAAAAAACCAAAAACTGATGCAAGTAATATTAAAGAATCAATATCACTGGGAAAGAAAGCTATCACCCTTCTCTTGAACAATGAAATTAATAAAGCAATCCAATTTTTAAACGAATCTATACGTTTAAATTCTCACGAGTTGAGACATTATCTAAACAGAAGTTTTTGTTTTTTACGATTGGGCGAATTTACAAGGTATTTTTTATCTTTCCTTAATTTAAAAAAGTATTTAAAATTTTTTTTTGATTTTTTCTTTCCCTTTGTTTCTAGGGCTTTAAAAGATTCTGAATTTGTCATGATGACAACTAATGATAATGAATTATTAGTAACAGCCAAATTTCGTGCAGGTCAAGCAAACTGCGGGCTTCAAGTATGTGTGTCTTTTAAAGTTTAGCCATTCTTTATTCATTAATATAATAAAAAAAATTAATCTAATCTATCAATTTAATTTAATTTATTTTTATCAATTTTTGAAACAGAATTTTAAAGAGGCTGAAAAATCCCTAAATGAAGCTTATAACCTTAATCAGTCGAATTCGGCTATTTTTGAAGAATTATTACGTGTAAAAGTCTTACAATTGTTGTCAATGGGTTTTCGAGAAAGAGATATATTAGAAACTCTTTATCATTGTCCTACAGTTGAGGTAAATATTCATCTTAATTTAAACAATTAAATTAACGAATGAATTCCTAATTTTATCTAATCTTGATTTAATTTAATTTTTTTAAATAAATTTTTTTATTTACATTTGCAGGGTGTAGTTTCATTATTAGCGGAAAAAACAATAAACAATGAAAACAGTGATTTTGTTAATAGAAGCGAGGACGAAGATCTTTACTACTCTGATGATGAGGAAAATCCTAGTTTAACAAGATTATTTCGAAGATTATCCACTTATCAGCAAAGTTTTAAGAAAAAATTAAATATAACAACACCGAGGTAATATCGAATGACAAAAAAGCCCTTTTTGTACAAAGTTTTTTTTTATATTATAATCTTAGTTAATTTTGATATTGAATTCAGAAGCAGTGTTTATTTGTTTCAGTCCTTTGAAAACAACGACAATTCCTCAGCCAACAAAAGTACAACCGAAAATAACCACTACCATTATTCCTAAGGTGCCAATAAATAAAGACGTTAATGATAAAGCTATTTGGATTGGTAATACAACTCCAAATATTACCGAAGCGTCGCTAAAGAAAACATTTTCTAAGTATGATTTTCAAATTTTATATTACTAATTAAAAATTTAAGAAAAATATAATTTACATGTAATTAATATTATTAATTAGTAACAGTTATTTGTTAAAAATTTATACTGAAATTTATCGAGATTTTTTTAAGAAAACATTTTTTTTCCGTTAGTGCTTTTCTTCTACAAAGTAAAATTTTTTTTCATAAAATCATTGTAAAAAATGACAGATTTTAATTTTCTGGAAGAAAACGAGAATTAATTATTTCTTAAAAACAGAATTAAAAATTAGAAAGTATTAAATTATCAATAAAACAAATTAACTAATTAATTATTTCAGATATGGAAAAATTATTTCCTTGTATAGAAAACCGAACGAAAATTATACGTTCATAAATTATGAAAATGCCAAATCTGTGAGGGAATTACTATCTGGAAATCCGTACGTTGAAGTGGATAATGTCAAATTACCGATTAAATCTGCTACACGTAACAAATAAAGAAAAGAAAAGAAGATATTCTTGTTTTGCAAAAAATTCAACAAACAAAAAAAAATTTTTGCATAATCACAAGTTTTTCCATTTTGCGTCTTTGATGATATATCTTCTCTTTGAATTTACATTGAAGAAAATATTATTAAAAGTTAATTTTCTAACTTTAATAGTTTATAATTTATTAGTTTTGATTTTTCAATAATTTAATATAAGTTTTCAATAACTTTCATTGTGAGATTTACACAAATGATAAAACATTTACATTTGTCGATATTGTTCAGTATTCCTTGTATTAATTATAAAAAAACTGCCGAATTTTAATTATAAAACGAAGGCATGATAAAATAATTATTGTAATGAGTACCAATTTATTGAATTGGATAAACACAAATTCAGTATATTTATAAATAATGCTCAAAAGAAAGTTATGGTTCGATTGTAAAGCTTAATTCTGACTGACTTATTGAATAGTTTTTTTCCAACTAAATAATAATATAATAATAATAATAATAATAAACTTTTTCTACGAGTTGTTAATATTTGCTGTTTGTGCAGGAAAAAAAAGTGTGTGTACAATATTTTTCTGTAATTTTCTTTTAAAAATTGTCTTCGAAAACTTAAGAGAATGAAGTGAATTTGTTTAAAAATCTAAATATAGGAAACATATGAGGAAGTGAAAAAATTATTCCAGAGTTTTATACTTGAATAGTTAAGTTTAAGAAATTTTTTATATACTGATGAACAGATGATAATAAATTTTAATTTCTCTTCAAATTGTTACTTCCCTTTTTCAAATACTTTTTATTAGCTAATTCACATGTCACAGAAACATAATAATTGTTAAATTTAAATTTTTAAGTATTGAGATAATTTTTTAAAATTTATGAGTTTAAGAAAAATGTTGTTTTTTAATTGAGTAATGAAAAAATTTCGAGAATTTTAATGTTAATATGTTAAAATTTCGTTAAAATTTTTTGCATTTGTAGTTTGACACATTCTATACCAATTGGGATCGCGCGTTAAACTTGAGGCATCACGTCTATAAAATGAAGTTTGTATAATCGACCGAATTCCCACTTTAGATAGAGAAATTGGCGGATAATTTTTTAAATGCCATCCAATTTCCCAACTTGAACATTCTTGATAATTAAAGCGATCCACGGGTTTTTCTTTATGTCTAAGAAACATTGTTATTATAAATTACAAAAAAAAAAAAATGTTTTTTGTAGCAAAAGCTCAAAGAAATTAATAATTTTACATTGACCGAATTTTTAAAGTTAATTTTTAATTAATCAATTAAATTTTGAAGGAATGAAAATATAATATTCAACTTAAATATTTTCAAACAAAAAAAATTGTGTATTGAATTTTTTGCCGTGGAATAATTTTACCTTTCACGTAAATAATTATTTGTAGCAGCATAAGACTCAACCCCAGATTCGTAAAGAATATTTTTCACTTTCAAATCAACTGGTTTCATGAAAGTAAAATTAATTGTATCTTTTTCCTCAGATTTATCAGATTTTTCTATTTTTCTTTTTACCTACGGAAATATAAGAGGTAAAATTAAAATTGAATATTTATTTAACATAAGAGAAACAAAAATTTTACGTACATGTTTCTTCTTTTTCTCAAAACACTTTTTCGTTGATGAACATTTCTTTGATTGTTGTTTCAAATCTTGAAGTTTTTGATCTTCCAATTTAAAATTTTCCAACAGTAGATCTTGATTTTTTTTGTACCATCTTCTTCGCATTGCATCTTCATTTTTAATAACTGAAGTCCAAAACGCTTGACAACGAATATCGCAGATTCCTCCTCTTTGAAGCATAACTATGTATATATATTTTTTTCTGAATTTCAGAATGATGAATGATTTTCAAATTTATAATTTTGAATCAATAGGAAATGAAAAATTCTAGGTTGGACAGTTAACTGACATCTGCCAATCAATGATAATCGACAAGTTGTTCCAAAAACAAATGGAATAAAATGAATTAAAGAAAAACAATTGATTATTTTTTTAAATATTCAATATTCAATGTGTACTTTATTATAAAAAGGAAATAATTCTGTAAAATGTAGAAAAATTTATGACTTTTTAGATTTATATTATTTATACCTGTATAATATTATTGTATATATATATTCTTTTAACTAAAAAAACATTCCCTATTAAATACAACTGAGAATTTGTAGAAAGCTTCATATCGAAATAATTCTTTTCAACTTGATTGATAATTTTTATGCTGGTAAACTATCCAATTGTACGAAATCATCATCATTTAAAATTTTATATCTGTCCCTTCGATAATTCACCAAATCGTCCAAAAATCGTTTACTGCTGTCATTATGAAGTTTTGTTAAGACAGAAGGCAAAGACTTTATTTCTGCAGTTTTTGCTAAATCTTGATAATATTCTCCCTGCTTTGGTCCCATCATGTGAAACTGTTTAGATTGCAATCCACGATTTATTTTTTCTTCTTTCTCGCGATTTTCTTCAGCAAGCATTTCAGCCTTTGACGGAAATTGTTTCTCTTTCGTCCAATATTTCAAAGTAAAGCGCACCTTTTTTTTCATTGAAAAAAATTTTAAAAAGCGAACTTTTTACTAATTTAAAAATAAAAATTATTTTTCTTTTAATAAAAAAACATTTTAATTAATAATTATTCAAAATGAAAAAGTTATTTTTACCCAATAATTAATTAATTTTAAATTAAACATTTTACCTGTAAATCAAACATGCTGAAGGCACAGACATAAAATGGAAGACCAATAAATGCAAGACTCGGATTTTCTATTGAAATTAAATGTTTCCATAATGGTGTAACCATATTCGATTCAACTCTAACACCACAAGTTTTTGCCAGAAAAGGAAAGCTGAATTTGTACCCTGTGAAAAATTACCAGGCGTAATTAAAATTAATTAAATTATCCTTAAACCAATTTTTTATTAATTCATATTTCACGTAAATTATCCAAAATTATTACCAGTGCAATAGAATATGAAGTCTATTTTTTCTTCAGAATTGTCTTTGAAAATAGCTTTATCTATTCCAAATTCCAAAACATCAGGTTTCTGAAAAAGAAAAAAGTGAAACATTGGAAAAAATAATTCATTAAATTTTTCTTTATGAACGTTCAATAAGACCTGAATCACATTATGCGGAAATTTCGTAAGAATAGGATCTTTCAAATGATGACTGAGTATCACTTTCTTTGCCACTGAAGATATTTCTAAAGCCAAATCCATTCCTATTTGGAAAGGGAAATATTTTTTTTATTTAATGATTAAATTAAATAATAAGGTAAATTTTCACCGAATAATTACAAATTAAAAAAAAATCTAATTAATAATAAGCAAACCTGATGGTCCAGCACCCAGAATAATAACAGATTTATCTTTAAATGTATCAGGAACCCGATAATCGTGACTGTGTATTTTTTCTCCTAAAAATATATCGTTTCCTTTAATTTTTGGAATACTTGGATCAAAATAGTGTCCATTGCAGACCATCACAGCATCAAATATTTCCTCAATTATAACCTGAGTTGATAAATTTTTTACTCTAATTCTCCATTTCTGAATATTACAAATTTTCCCATCATTAATTGGTTCCACTAATTCCACATGATGAAGAAACTAAAACAAAATTAAAATATACATTGGTATTATTATTATTTTACTTATTAAAATATTGGTAAATTAAATTAATTAATTATGAATTATCCATTATTTTGTTTGCCTTAAATCTCCATAAATTTATCATGTTTTCATAATATAATTATATTTTTCTCCTGATTGTGGTTGCGGTTTATCTGATAGAAAAATCCGACAAATATCTTTTCTTATTTGTTTTAAAATACATCATACGTATTAAAGTGATTCATTAGGTCATTCACCCTTTGAAGTTCTATAATTTATTAATTTTCAATAAAAATTATCAAAAAGAAAAATAATAATAATAGTACTTTGAATAAAATTTTTTTCTTAATAAATACAGAAACGTATTTTCTCTCTAAATAAAACTTACAGAAATGAATTTTCGCAGTTGAAAATTATCACAATAAGAATTTAAAAAATCAAGAATCTCCGAACGTGTTAAGTAACTTTTTCCAATTTCCGGTATCGGATAATCCGGATATCCCATTACCTCCTTCGGAAGATTTGTTCTATTTAATTCATGAGAAAAAATAGAAATAATAAAATTTTTCATTTAATTTAATTATTTTTGAGATAATTAAAAATAGTTTTTCAAAGTATAATACCTGAGATTTTTGTACATGCTCGAATGTATTGGCAATCCAAAACGATCTACACCAGTTTGGGGAGTATAAACCCAAGTGCCTCCAATTTTATCACTTTTTTCGAAACATTTTATTGTAAATGGTGAACCATCTTCATTATTTAATTCACTACAATTTTTAAGTGCTGCAAGTCCTGCCGAACCTGCACCAATTATTGCAATTCGCATTGTTTTTTTTTGTTTCTGAAAAAAAAGTTTTGCTTGATTTAAGACACATTTTTTTTAATAATTAAATTAAATGAAAATAAATACCTCTTACCATTTTAAATTGCTCCTTAGAATTTTATTCACTTTTATTTATAATTGAATAGTTATTCAATTATATTGAAAAAATTTTTTATTTAATAAATATAGAATATAAATTTATAAAATATAAGTATGTATAATAATAGAAAATAAAAGAAAAATATAGGTACCAATAATGAAGAATGATTAATGTTAATATTTTTTTAATAATAGGTATTAAAATGTTTGCTTGTAAAATATTTCTATAATTCTTAATTATAATTCCAAAAAGTTAAAATAATATTATAATTTAATAATAAATTTAAATGTAAAATCAAGATCTGAGTCCTGATTAGATTCATTTTTTACGAATGAATTAAAAATAAATAAAAAAATTTTGGAAATAATAACAAAAGAAAATACTAAATACTTACAATATGCAAGAAATGTTAAGCGTCAGATGATCAAAGACCAACAAAAAACTTTGGAAGAAACGCGTTCAGTGCAGGACTGATAGTGATAATAATGTCATACAACATCCCATTTACATTAGAGTCCCCCCCCCCCTTAAATATAATCAAACTTAAATATTTTCCAAGCATTCTGATTATAAGTTGACCTTTACGCCCTCCCACTATATTCATACTTGATCCATTTCTGGAATTTGGAAAGTTAAATTTCCAAATAGCTCATACGGAAGTATAGTTTTTCTCGAGGCCACAATTTTCCATAAAAGGACAAAATCTTGGAAACACTGCGACATTCTATCAAACAGTCTTTTTTTATTCACATATGAAAAATAAAGGCGTTTTCCACATCTGCGATACAACAAATTCACTCTTTTTCCACTTACTAAATCACTCGAATAACATTCAAAACAATATTTTAAATTTGTAACTTTCAAGTTCCTGACTGATAAATTTTTTTAACTTTTGAATAAATATTTTCTTAATCGTTTAATTCGGCTAAATTAACTAATAATTGGATACAATTTTTATTCAAAAACGTAAAGAAAAATTGACAATTTTGTCAGACTTGAAGTTTACAAAAAAAAGAACTTCAACTACAAAATATTAAGGAAAAAATAAAAGAAAAGTAACATATTTACACTAAATGCAATAAAAGGCAAAAAAAAAATTTCGTATAATTTCCCTGAGACAAAGGATCTCGAGTCTAGATCAACAATAATAGAACTTAGAGAATTTATAATTTACTCTAAAAATGCAGTTTTTTATTTTAGTTTTTAATTTTCTTTTACCACTACCTGGTGGGCTCCATCATCTCTTTGAACGAACTTCCATTTCCCATTTTTTCCTGTAGAGCATATACAATTGCATTGCAGATCTGGCGTCCTCAACAGAATTATGTTCACCGATTTGTATTTCAATGCCTAGCAATTCGGATGTAAGTTTTTTTAAACTCGGTGTATTGCCATTCACGACTTTTCTAAAGGGTTTGTAACGTGAAGTGTCACGAATACGCCATCTCGGATGTGATAAATAGAGAACCTCAAGATCATGCTTGATAGCGTGACCAATTAAAAAACGACCCTTAAGCATTTCCGCCACTTCAGTTTGTACAATTTGAAATTCTTCGGCATCTGTCAAATGATGCGGATATATTCCACTCACCGCCGATCGGTAATCTTGAATTTCTTCTGTTGGTTTCACGTATTTATCGTATATACAAATTCCATATTTATTCACTAATGACACACGGGCAACCATATTCTCGGTACCGTCGCCAACTCCCACCATTTCACAGTCCATTGCAATTTGTTTCGTCAAAATTGCATCTCCTTTTGGCTCGTTCAATATTTGTTTTGCCGCTTTTGATTGCATTGGAATCTGAAATAAATAAATTAATTAATACATTAATTGATTAGTTAATAAATATAATTTTAATATTTTACAACATCGGAATAAAAAGAGAAAAAACATACAAGGTACAAAAAGCAAAAATAAACAAACCTGTGAATCTTCTTGTCGGTTATCAAATTTCTTAACTCGGTGACGTTTTCTCGGTGATTTATTAATCGAAGGCTGTGTTGATTCCTTATTAGCCTTCGATTCATCCAAAAGGCTTTTGAATTTTTCCCAATTTGAACCTGGTACACGCAATGCATTATTTGTTATCTCATCAACTTTTGTTACCTTCTTTTCTTGAGTCATTTTTTCATCATTAGATTCATTGACAGAATTTGTATTCTTCCTATTAATGATACTACCACGTGGTTGAGAAACCATCATTTTTGAGAGCATTGAATTGACATTAATTAATATTATATATTTATATATATATATATATATATTTATAAATTAACAAATAGGTATAATTAACCTACAATTAAACATGTGGAAGAAGCCTTGAACCAAAAATTGTAAATAGGCAAACAGTAAATTGAATTTTCCCAACATCGATGTTTCTGTAATAAATTAAAACACTTGTTTATATATTTAATCGATAATTTATTTCTTAATTTATTGAATATAATAAGAGAAATGTAAAAATATGAGCGTATATATAAGAAAAAGTTTCATGTGAAAACTAACCTCAAAATTGTTCAAAAGGTTGAAAATTTAGAAAGAGTTGCTTAACGTCTTCAAGATTTGTCTTTGAAAATGCAGCAGCAATTTGACTCAATTTTTTTTCAAATGGAGGTAACTTATAATTTTCATTAGAGAAATTGTAATCATATCAAAATTAAAATTGTACTTTTACGTTACACTGAGTTTAAAACAATGTAAGTAATTCAAATGTTTGCTTATAGATGTCGCTTTAATAAATTTCAGGAACGTTACTAAAAATTACGTACCCCGAGTTTATTTTAAAATTTGTTTTCTTTTAAAAAATAAATTGATTAATTTAATTAAATATAAATTAATTAGTTATTAAATACAGAAATACATTTTATTTAACTTACCGAAAAAATGTACAACTTGCCTGTAAAAAAATAAGAAAGTAGGTAAAATTTAGGAGTTTAAATAAAAATGATTTACTTAGTATGAAATTTAAAAAAGAAATAATTCATCAATTAAATTTTTTAAAAATTATTATGATAGAAAAGTAAATTATAAAAACGTTTGCCAATGAATCTTCAATTAACTTTCTTTTATAAAAATCAGGAAAGAAAAGATTAATGATTATTTTAAAAAAACCTTATTTTTAATTTAATTTCAAATAATATGTTAATAAATAATTAATTATAAAAATGAATGTAATATATTAAAATAATATCGTTAAGTTATTTCTTTTCTGATTCTTTTAATTATAAATACTTGATATTCATAAAATATCTTGAGATTTACATATTAAAATTAATATAAATTTAAATGTTATAAATATTTATACAATATATTAACAATCTTTTCAATTATTTTCTCATAAATTCAATAATTATTACAAGAAAACTGGAAAATGTAAAATTCCATTGTTTCACGGAAAGTTACTTATTAAATATAATAATGCAGGAGAATAATACATGAATATATTTTTAGACAATGCTCGGTGGACTTCGGAAAGAAGTATATAAAGATGTTTAAACTCAAGGAGAACGACAAATGAAAAATCTAAAATTAGAGTCCATCAGATCTCAATAGGAAACAGTCGTCTATACAAGAAAATAATCAAACGATCAATTGTCCAAAATGTCTCCTTTGAGGTGAGAATAATTAATTATATTTCCAATCAAAAGAAATGAAAAGAAGAAATTGTTAGTGCACTAAAATACTAATCATAATTAATGCCAATAATTTTGCATTAGGTAATAGAAAAATAATGAAACAAAATTTTTCCCTCAAAAAAATTGTCTATTAATAATAACTAAAGTTAACAAATTAAAAAAAGAATTGATATTCTTTAAATTTCAATTGAGATTATTTTTCTTTTAAGAATAAAAATTGAGAAAAATTTTTTTTTGCAGGGATAAACTTTCAGAATTCTTCAAGCGTGTCAATAATGCCGCTTCAAATGAATCATTTGGTAGTGAATTTTGCAAATTATCCTTCAAAGGAAACAGACGTCAAATGATCGAAATGCTCATTGAATTACCTGAAATAAAAAATATTCCAATTGAAAAATTTTATCATAAAAAAGACGACAATTTAGCATGCACTCTTTTTGAACGAATATTAAACCTTAACGATGAGCAATTGGAGGCAAATCAAAAAACAAAACTTTTAATTAACGTCCTTTTTAAAGCATCCTACACGAGTTCATTATTTTTTAAAATTTTAATAGAACTTACAAAAAATTTCTATAAATCAGGAAACATCAAAAAATGTTTGAAAAATTGCGAATATTTTAGAAATCTAGAAAATTTATCAGATGAGAAAATTTTCCAACAATTCCAAATTGAATTTCTTCTAATTGAATCAGAATGCTACAAACAATTGGGATTAAATGAAAATTCAAAATTCTGTCTAAACGATGCAATGAAAAAAGTAAATCAATTTATAATCGAAAAATATGGAACCAAATATGAAAATTTTAAAGATGAAAAACACTCTTTATTGAAGCCAATTCTTGAGCGTTTAAATACTATGAAATTGTGTCAATTATCAAAAAATATGAATAATTTTTTACAAAAGGTATTTTTTTTGTCTTGATAACTGAAAAATCAATATTGAATTCAATTTTAATTGTTATTACCTTTCTATTTAAAATTTTCAGGATAAAAACATTCCCCAAGTTGAAGGAAAATTAAACGAAAAATTAAAATCTTGCTCGGATGCAATTTCACTGGGCTATAATGAAGAGAAAGGAAGATTTCTATTTGCAACAAGAAAAATAAAAACCGGAAGTGTTTTAATTATCGATCAACCATTTGCTTTTAGTACCGATGAGAATGCTTTGGAAAGAAATTGTCTCAATTGTCACACATCATTGAAATCAAATGAAAATATTCGAATACCTTGCAGAAATTGTCAAACGGTTATAAATTTTAATCTATAAAGACAAATTCAGAAAAAGTAAATGTCTTAAATTTCGTAAATTCTTTTACAGGTATCATATTGTTCGGAACTCTGTCGTCAAGAATCATGGCTCAAGTTTCATAAATACGAATGCGAAATTTTCAATTATTTCTTCAATCTTCAAGAAAACTGTCAACAATCGTCTAGACTTCTTTTAGCATATAGAACGACTTTATCAAAAATTCTAACACTTTCCAATTCATTGAATAGCGAATTTTTTGATTATCATTCGAAAAATATGAAGGAAGAAAAATTTCGAAAAATAAAATCGGAAATTTATGATCCTTTTGATTATGAGACAGTTTATCAATTAGAGACACATTGTTCTGAAATCGAGCCAAAAGAAAATTTTCACCTAGCTTTGAATTCAATTTTTCTCGCCAAATTATTTGAATTCATATTGAAAAACAATAAGCCAGAGATTTCGCTAAAACAAAAGGAAATAATTCTCCTGGCTGTGGGAAATTTTCGTCATCTACAGGCAATTGGTTGTAATGCCTATGAAATTGTCGAAAATGTTAGAAATCATGTTTCAAAAGCAATTGAACCACGAAGTATTGGCGGAGCAATTTATTCTACTGTCAGTCTGACGAATCACAGTTGTTATCCTAACGTTATTCGACATTCCTATCCCCGTGGTGAGTGCAATTAAAGATTTTTCTTTTTTTTAAATAATTTAAAAATTCAAAAAGAAAATTACAATTCATTGAATTCAAATTATAATTGAAATTTTGAATTTTAAATTGAAAAAATTTATATAACAATAGGTACTGTTGTTGTCACTGCATTGCGACCAATTGAGAAGGGCATGGAAATTTTTGACTGTTATGGACCACATTTTTTGAAAGAGACGAGAGACATTCGAAAGGATCAATTACTAAAGAAATTCCATTTTCATTGTCAATGTGAGGCTTGTACTTTGGACTGGAAATTACCATTGTCCGACAAGATTGAATTAAAATACTATTCAAATTCAAAGAAAGGGAATAATTTAGAAAAGTGTCCGAAATATGACAATAAACGGGATTGGCGAAAAATTTGCCAACAATATGAGGAAAGTAAAAAGAAGAGGCAAACGGCAATTTCGAAAATGTACAACGACAACTACACTGAGGCTTTACCAATTCTTCTAGATCATTCAAATTTCATTGAGAATATTTTCAGCGAGCCTAATTTGGAAATTATTCAAACACAGCAATCGATAATTCAATGTTTAAATAGTATGTCCTGTAACTCCGTTGAATAAAATGTATATATTTTAAAAAAATAATAAATAAAATTTAAAAAAAATCTACAAAAATTCTTTTGATAAATGAAACTCTTACGTAAATTTCATTTTTTTTTGCTTTAATCGATTTATACATTGACATAATGTGATCGCCAAAAAAAAAAACAAAGTAGCAATCATGTTTTAAAACAAGTCAACATTCTTTTGTGACAAGTGCATTTGATGATTTTCGGCTTGCGTGAAAAGTAAGAATAATTATGTACACTGGTCAAATATACATAGGTATAAATGTCGAATAACTTATCTAACGAAGAGTTGGTAAAGCCTAATTAAAACTAGCCTGACCGTCTTTTTAAATTCTTGTTTGTTTTGAGCGCTGAACTGTGGCTAGTTCCTCGCTTATCACCACATGTGTGTCTCGCGAATTTCACTGATAACATGACCGGCCTGCGTCAACGCCTAGAAAAAAAAATTTCATTAGACAATCACGTTATTCTTCGTTCTCTTACATTTGGATTTTTATATTAAAAAAAATAAATAATTACTGTAATCAAAACTGAAATTATATAATTAAGAAGTAAAATAAATTTTTTAAATTAAAAGATTGATTTTTGTTGTTGACCTTATTTTATTTGAATTTGTTACCTTTAGCATATTTGCAGTTTCTTTGCGTCTGACGGCGATGTGCTCGCTTTCATTGAGAAGCGCTTCCGCTTGATCTGATTTATATAAATGCGTTACAAGTTCACTTTGAAGATTATCTTTCACATAATTTACTAAGAAATGCATTACAGCTTTTGGAATGCTGTCTTGTATTGATTTGCGCACAATGTAGAAATAGGACTTGATTAATCTCTCTAAAAATAAAAAATTTCCATTTCAATAGTTTCCTTAAAAATTTTTTCAATTTGGTGCGAACACTATTTTTAGTTGTAAAAAATAGAAATAATGATGATGATAATAATAATAATAATGTTACAACATTACCAATAACGTCGCAGTCTCGTTGTTCTCTTTCGTTAAGTTTGAAAGAAATATGTGTAGGCACCTCTGGCAGTAAGTTTACAGGTTTTTGTTGAGGTGGCATTTTTTGTCCATCAGGTAGCGAATTCATTGGTGGATTTGGCGACGACATATTCCTAACTGGTGATCCATCAGTGGAATTTGACGTCGATTCAGATTTTCCTTGAGGCAAAAGTGTACTCAAAAGCCAATGGTTCTGCTGTGGTTGATCCAATGACACACTGTCACGATTATTCACAACTTTTGTGTTCTTATTGGAAAAATGTTTTACAGAGTTATTAACATTTTACTATTGTTATTCAAATTCAAGAAATTCAAAAGTATTAATTGAAGAAATTGTTTTTCCTATATAAATAAATTCTTATACGATTAAACTTACTTTATCGAAGGGAACAATCGCATTCGATACCGAATTAGATGATAAATGTTTTCTCTTGTGCTCCATGTCAACTTCCTTTAACATTACCGATGCAAAGGCGGCGTCCTTATTAAAATCCGGATGTTTCGTATTGATGTAAGCCAACTCAATAGCAACTAGATTTTCAATCTGTAAAAACAAATAGAAAATTTTGTAATACAATGAAATAAATTATTACTTTTGCTAAAGTAAAAATAAATAGAAAATTTAAATGGAAAATAAAAATTGGGAAATTCCACTCGACCATTTGATTAGTAGTTGGTAAACGTGTTCGCAACAATTGCGTAACAACGTCAACAATTCTCTCGTGTAATTTTGGAAATCGCAACATCTCCTGTTGCACCTCAATACCACAATGTTGAATAATACTTTGCATTTCTTCGTGTACAAGTTCAACGCAACGTAACGATGGATCTTTGAGTCTTCGTATTTGTCGTTTCACTAATAATTCAAATGACACCTCGGGCACGAAAAGTGCCGGTCTTGGTCCAGTTGCATTTCGAATTGCTGTTAAAATATCACGTTTTGTCAGTCCATCAAGTGGATGTATTGAGTCAAGTGTTTTTGCAAAACTCTCTTGAAATATATAACAAATACGAGCACCACCGTACAATGCCGTTGTCTCAATATTTCTCGCAGTACCCTCAATGGTCGAACAATAACTGCTCGCAAATTTCGTGATAATTTGCAATAAAGTTTGACTTTTGTCACCCACATCCTCGCCATAGGAATTTAATAGCGCTTGATACTGTGATACTTGTACATTCACTCGTGACTGAAAATAAAAGAAACAAAATAATTGTTTATTTTTTATTTATAAAATTAGAATATTTTTAGTAGAAATTTTACCTTCAAATCCGGCAAGCAATCACGAATATGTTGCATTAAAAGTCGATTAAGTGTTTTAGCTAAATATGGTGTTCCATTACGATGTGCAAGTGTTGGATATTTACGTTGAAGGAACGTTGCCTCATCTTTCAACGCATCTTGTATTGTTTTCTTATTATTTATATCTTGTTGCGAGCGATTTACCACGCCAATGATGCCAAGCTTCACAGGAATCACTCGGCCACAGAGAATGTCAATTGCATCAGTTCCTTGAGAAGAAATATCAAAATTTAATTGAAACATAAAACTTATTCACTAATAATTTAAATAATAAATATAAATCACCAGCGTCCATAAGATCCATTTTCGTAACAACGGCCAGTGTACGTCTTCCATCAGGATCAACATCCTTACTCAGCTTTAAACTTTCGCTCGTTGCCATGTCAGTATTTGCAGTGACAACTGCGAGAATTATCGAATTTGGATTACAAATGTACTTGAGGACAAGTTGACGAATTTGTGCTTCAATATCTTCCGGTTGGTCGCCAACGGGTACTTTTGTTATTCCTGGTAAATCTATTAATGTTAAATTCACCACCGACGAAGAATATATCTTCAAATTAATCGGTTCGGGACAAATGCCTTTATTTGCACCAGCCATTCGATCAGTCTCCGCTTCAATTTCCTGTCGAATATCATCGAAATTCCTAAAAATCTGATTTTTCTTGTGCAAAAATGTGCCCCACTCGTTGAGGTCCAAAGTCCCATCCTCAGCACTTCTGTATTCCCGATCATCTTTCGGTGTATAGACCAATTGTAGAACTAGAGGACGACGTGTCACGATACCAACTCCTCGCGGTAGAAAAGAACGTCCAACTAAACTTTCAATGACCGAAGATTTTCCTGAACTCTAAAAGGAAAGTAATATATATATATATTATAAGTCTATTTTTCCCCTAAAGTGTCCCAATAATTTTATTTATTAAAAGTGAAAATCAATAATGATTCAATAATAAGTAAAATTTGCAGTTAACAAAGAAAATTACTTATCATATTCAAAATATTTCATAACTTTCAATTAGTGTCCCAAAGATGTAAATAATACAAGGACGAACAAAGGAGGTTAGGAAAATCGAAGTAATTCTTCGTATAAAGCACGTAACACTTAATTAAAATGCTTCACAAATAAAAATGATTCCAGAGGGAAAAAAAGAATTTAAAAAACTAACCTGTGTCCCTAGGACAACGATTTGTGGTAACTGAATAGCGTCTGCACCAACGGTGTTAAAAACATCCTGCAGTTTGTTGATTACTGGAATTAGAGCTTCCATCGTTTGGAATCAGTAAATCGATTGATTCTGTATTTTTTTCTTATGATGAAATAAATGCCGGCTGTAGAAAATATAATTCCGTGAAGCGCGAAACAATTCTGAACACTTTGATGATTCTCTCGTGTTTTAAACAATCACGATTATTACTAAATTTTGTTTCAGAGCTCAGGAACAGCCCCGTTTATAATTTCTTGCACTTTCAACCCTTCGTTTTGTATATATATGTATATGAAATCACTCTAGGGGTAAATCATCCCTTTATAACTTTTCTACAATAATGCTAGATGCGCAAACGTGAAACCGCGCAAATTGAAATAGATTTTATTCCTGTAAATAACAAAAAACACCAGTTTCAATTAATTATATACAAAAATATAAATCATGACATTTCAATAGAATATTTAACTATTTTAGGTTATAATCAGCAGATGTCAATTTTTTTCAAAAAACCGTTATAAAAATAAATTTGAATATATAAAATCAGCATTCACAAACTTTATACACATGTGTCTTCTTTTTTTTAATAAAAAGCAGAACAAGAATTAAACAGAAATTAATAATAATACCTACACTGTATAATTTGAAGTTCTATTTTAAATTGTTTTTATGTTTTGACATTTAATTTTCTTTCCTAATAAAATTTGTCCAAAACTGTGTAACCAATCAAAATGAAGGAAATGAAGAAAGCTTTAAGGAACAATGATTCTGGTTGGTGGATAAAAATTGGAAACACTTTCACCAATTTTTTTTAATTTTTTTATCAATAAATAGATCATCTGGAAAATTCGCATTGTCTACCTGCAGCATTCGAGAGAGAAGAATCGAGTTTTAAAAAGCTCGTGCACCAGGTCTGTGTGCACGCCATTTCCCCCTAAATTTTTTTTTTACAGGTATACCTTATTTTCGTGAGCATTTTGCGTCAACATAGAAACGCTGAGAAAATGATATACAGTAAAATTTATTTGTGAAAAGCGTCAAAAAAAGAGTGCTAGGTTATAATACCTCTTCATTTTACTAAAAAAAAAAAAAGAAAAAAACTTTCCAATTTCTGGATTATTTTGGAATTATGGAAACGATCAAAGTTGACGAGGAGGGCCTACGAGGGGTTAATGATGGTGATTGGATTTGTATTGATGCACAGTAAGTATATTATTATTAATTTTCAAAGTAAGGCAATTCTTTTATTTACAATATTCAGGTCCGATTTTTGTTTGTTTTTAAATTCAGGTTATTTACGAGTTTTTTGAAATTTCTTTCGCAGGTGTGCTAATGTTAACTTTGCTAGAAGAAGTTCTTGTAACAGATGCGGTAAAGGTTAGTACCTCTCAGGTATAGAAATTGGAAAATGTTATGTTTTAATTCTCTACGAAATGGACATTAGGAATGATTAATTAATTTAATTTTAGATAGAGGTGAGTGTGCAAAGAAAAAAAAGTTAGGTCAAGAAATTGGAAAAGCAGCCGCTGAGAAGAGTAGAGGTTTATTCAGGTATGTAATTATAAATTTGAAACTTGATAAAAACACTAAAATAACACCTTAATTTGAAAAATGTAATTTTAAAGGATATTTAAAAATCTCTTGTTGTTAGTGCGGACGACTGGCAGTGCAGTAAATGTGGAAACGTGAATTGGGCACGAAGACAACAATGTAATATGTGTAATGCTCCAAAATTTGGCGAAGTAGAGGAAAGAACTGGATATGGTGGTGGTTATAATGACCGAGGTGTTGTTGAATATAAGGAGCGTAGAGAAGATGATGACGATGAATATGACGAGTTTGGTCGACGAAGAAAGAAAAGAAAAGTCGAGAATCGTTCTGATGATGATTCAGTAGATTCACGGTATAATAGTCCACCACGTGATAAATCGAGAAAAGAAGAAGAAATTGAAAATACAAAACAAGAAGAAGAAGAAGAAGAAAAAGAAGAAGAGCCAAATGTAATTCTCTTTTCACAATAAAATAGATTTCAAAATAAATAAATAGTAAATAAATGTCTACTTTCAGCATGAGGAAGAAGAAGGAGAAGAAGAAGAAGAAGAAGAGGATGAGGATGATGGTGATTTATCAAAGTACGATCTAAGCGAATGGGATGACTTAGCACCAGCGAAAAAAAGGTCTTTGTCTTTTAAATATTAAATTTGCATGTTCCCTAAAAATTAAATGTCAAACATTATTTTTCCTTTCAGTTTAAACGGCTCTACTGCCCCCGTGGATGGAAAACGAACAAGGTAAGTGATCTGTCGTTAATAGAGAGACAATTTCGATTACACGTGTAAATTTAAAAATTTAAATCTGTTGAAATTGTAATTGAACAAAAAGAACCTGAAATGTCATTCGACAAATAATTAAAAATGTCTCTCTCTTTCTCTCTCACTTTTTCTCTCCGATAAGTCTCGATAAGTCTAGAAGATTGCACAATTAAATAAAATTTCCAGAAACGGAGATGATTGATGCGATTGTGACGTTCAACAAATTGAATTCAAAGCTTCAGTACAGGTTTGACTTGGGTTCTGGGTATAAAGTTCATGAGAAATATTTTTTACATACTATAGAAGAAAATATTAAAAATTTCGAATATTGAATTTTTTTCTCCTCGGAATGTAAATTTATTCCTTTGAGAACAATAAAAAAAGGCGATATTCGAGTTAGATTTAAAAAAAGCAAAGATAAAATTTTCTCTTTATTTTTTCTTCTTTTTTTCAGATGAGCCAAAAAAGACACACTTACACAGATGCATAAAGAGCAATCTGACAAGAACAGCACTGCTGCTACCGCAAATGTTTAGCCAGCACATTTCGATTTTCCATTCAATGACATTAATATACTTGAGAGAAAATCCAGCTATTTAGTCTTTATATTTGTGCGAGGACAAGAGCATACTTGTAAACTTCCAGAACAGAAGGAACGTTTTTTCTTCAATGATAATTCTCTAAAGATTCTTTTCATTGTCGTTCTAATCTCTTTATATCATTATAATCAGCTGGAGATGTGATGAATTACGAGCTATACTTTGGTTTTCCACGACTACCATACCATAGAAAAAAAAACGGCCAATACGATTTTATTCGCCAGTTAATAGAATTTTTTAATATTCAAATTTTACTAGAGTACTTCTTTAGGAAGTATTTGTGAAATTATTTTTCCTTTTTACTAGAAAAGTTTGATACTGAAATGTAATTAATAATTTCAAAATTGAGTGTTTAATAGCATGAAATTGGTGACTGCTAAAATATTGCATCTAATTTTTGATGAATTTAATTGTTTTTTATATTTCTAAATTCTTCATTTTTTTTTTGTTTTTTTGCAAAACGTGAATATTAATTTTTTTTATAAAAAAATAAAAGGTATGATATGAAAAGATTATCATATAATAGAAGATGCAATTTTTACAGTTGATGATTCACTTACCGTAACTAAATTTTCGAAACTCCTCTGATTTTATAAAAAAAAACTTTTCTCAACAGTTCCGCTTACATTGTAGTGTAACAGTGTTTAAAAACAAATGTAAATATAAATTATTAATATTCGAAAGATCCGTTCGTCTGAAAAAATAAATTGTGATTAGTTTCGAAATATAGATTATTAAAGAAAAAAAATTGAATTTTTAAATACAATGATAGGTTGTGAATATAGTTTCGACTACAGAAAAAAGATATTCTGGATTTAAATATTCTTTATTTTATAAAAAAAAAGCTTATTTTTTCTTTAATTAGAATGATTTTTTTTTTTATACAATATTATAGAAGGGAAATATTTTTTGTTCTAAAGAAAAGACAGATTTTTTTGTTTATAACGCACGAAAATTATTAAGATGTTCACTTTCTTTTTTTTATATAGAACTTTATACATAAATGAAGAAATTAATTAATTCCAGAACATCCTTAAGGAAGCGTATTTTTTTCGTCAAAGAAAAAAAAATTACATAGAACACAATATTTAGAGAGAGAAAGAGAGAGAGAGAGAAAGTGGTATTAATAGAAATTGTCAAATTAATTAAAAAAAAAAACAATTTTGTTATAGCCTTTGTCGATTGGTTCTCACACGGAAATTCTTGTAAATATCTTTATTTTATTTTTCATTTATAATAAAAATCATTCGTCAACAACGTAATTGTTCTTATTCAATTATATCTTCTTATAGACTATTACACTCTACTTTAAGGGTCATGATTATGCACAGAGTTGGTCACGAAAAATTCGATGAAGGGGCGATATTATAAGGATTTATGTTGCATTGGGTACATATGTATATATGTATAATATATATATTTATATATTTATATTTAGTATGTATATCGCATATATATTTACAATTGTGAGTTTGAGCTTGCTCGACTGAGTTTTTTTTATTTTATTTTTTATTCATTTTTTTTTTAAGTAAACTAGCAATAAAGGAAGGACAATAATCTGCCGATCACGACTTTAAAAAAAGTCTCCCATTTCGTTTATTAGTAATTACCCTCGAGTCGCAAATCTCGACGTCACCACGATTACGAAAGTTCAGATTTTACAATTAATATATACACGTACTGTCATTCGTAATATTTAGAGAATTTACAAAGTGTCTTAAAATCAATCAGCCCACGTTTGTTTTCATCCAATTTTTTCAAAAAAAAATTTTATTACATTTTTTTTACAAAATTGGATATTTAACAGTAACATTTTTTTCCTTTTAACACTTATAAAACATATGAAAATAATTATAAAGTTATTTTTCTGTACAGAAAATTGTATCAAAATCGTGATCGTATTTTTCTAATTTATCATTTTTGTAAATTATTATTATTATTATTACTAAAATAATATTTTACTATTTAATTATTAATTTTTTAATAACAAATATGATTTATGATTGAAGTCAATTATCTTAAAAGAAATATTTTAAAGTAAAATTTAATTTAAATTTAATGGAAAATTTAATTTTTGAGCAAATTTGTTACTTTTTGATGTAAATGTTTAAATTTAAAGTTCTGTTTAAATTATAATATTAAATTTAAGTAGAAAATGCGCCAGAGTAATTTAAATTTACTCTATCTAAATTTGAATTTTATGATTTTTTTATCTATTTAAAATGGCAAATTACGAACGTAAATTAACTTCTGGAAGAGCAAAACTTACTCTCTAATTTATCAGGATATGAGGTTGTCACTTCAAACGATTCTAAGAAATACTCAGAATAGGAATTTTCATTTGTTTTCTCAAATGTTCCCATCAATATTAAAACTAACAGAAAAGTGATTTTTGAAAAGACAATCAATAAATTAAAAGCTTTTCGAGTATTAACAGGAAAGATATATGAAGATTATGGACATGAGAGTATCTATGGAAACCAAGGTTTAGACTATTTCGATAGTTATTTAGATTATCCTGATAGTTCTAATAAAATTCTAGCTCATGCAGACCGAAGCAGGAAATTTCTTCGATTTAATTTATGATGATTGGAGAGAAGAATATAGAAACAGATGGAGTTACATGAGATTTTCAGCCCAGGAACAGTTGAAATTAGGGGAAGATTTCCTAATTTAGTCTTTGCTGCATTTGAATTGCAGAGAGCTAAGTTAGGTCAAGAGGGAGCCAATGCAAACTTTAAACTAGAAACTATTCAAGTAATATTCTTGATTTAGAAAATAAAGTACAGACACCTATTAAATTTAAATGTTTAAAAAAATTTTCTTTTCATTTATGCTAAAATTAAGAAGGTTTCAAAAGCTTCAAGGCTAAAAGCGCTTTCACATAGAAAAATTAATTTCAATATATTTTTAAAGAGTCATCTATACAATTCTTAGAAAATGTATTAAAATTCACACTATTGTAGATATTTCTGTATAAAAGCGTCTTTTAGCTTAAAGTTATTTTTCGCATCCCTAAGTGTAAAAATTATCAATTAAAATAATTCGACTATAAAATTTCTATATCCACAAATTGGCACAAATTATAGATCTTAATATCTAATTATTAAATATTAAAACAAGAGTCTAATTATCCACATCAGTCCGGCTATTGATAATTAAGAAAATCATAAAAAAATGTCAATTCCAATTTTCCTAACAGAAAAACAAGTATCAAAAATCTTAAAATTTCTAAATATACACAAAGTCACCACTTCAATCACCTCATAAAAATTCTCTCTAAACGAAAGCAAACAGACCGATTTGATTTAAAGACATTGACGATTGACAATTAGCAAACGTTTCAGCGTTGGGACGGCGAAATTTTCAAAAAAAAAAGAAAAATAAATTTTCGACGCCGGTGGCAAAGGCGACTCGAGAATATAGATCACAGTCGTGACGGGCAGTGTTTTATCTTTTTTTTTTATAACAAGAAGACAAAAAATTTGGAGAGAATTTTACCCTCCCAAAAAAAAGAAAGAAAATAAACATTTACTTGGGCATGAAGAACTGTTGATGTGAATGTGAATTGGGCTGTGGATGCATATTAGGATGCGGAGGAGGTCCACTAGCCCTCGTGCCAGTAGCGTACAATTGTTGTTGAAAATTATGAAATTGCTGAGCATAAGTGGGATCAGACATACTTGGACCACCGCCAACGAAAGGACTATTCTTAAAATTACTCGAACCACCACCCATACTAGGTGGTAGTGGTTGTGTTGCTTCGGGTGGCGGTCCAAGTCCCATAGGTCCTTTATTTGATGAACCATACATTCCTGGATTATTGTTTTGACCTGGCATTTGACCACCTGGTACCATGTCGGGTGGAAAGACTTTATCCGGATCC
The DNA here is from genome assembly GCA_001855655.1 of Leptopilina clavipes. Taxonomy (NCBI): domain Eukaryota; kingdom Metazoa; phylum Arthropoda; class Insecta; order Hymenoptera; family Figitidae; genus Leptopilina; species Leptopilina clavipes. Next base: position 151,798 of record JUFY01029408.1, on the reverse strand, counting down.
ATGGGACTTCCAGGGAAGACACCACCTCCTACCATATGTTGCATTCTCATAATCGGTTGTTGCCGTACCATGCCGCCAACAGGCCTCATTGAGTGCATTGCCACTTGTGAATTCATTGGTTGTGCGTCCATTCGCGGTGATCCCATACCTGGTGGAAGTCCTTGGGGCCCCGTGTGCGGTACCATATTACCTGGCATACCTTGATGAGGTCCCATATTATTGGGCACACAGCCATTTGGAAAATAGTGTATATTCGCGGAAGGTGATGACATTTTGTTGTCAAGGCCAGGAAGAGGATTTGTGAAACGCTGAAGAAAATCGAGGCTCGGTGGTCCTCGTGGCGCGTGACTCACGTTTGGCCTCGCCGGTAAGTACTGTATTGTATTCGGTGCACTCGGTTTCACCTGGTGTGGGAGGAAAAAGAAACAATATTAATCTCACTAGTTTTCAAGTACTACATTTTTTCTTATTTCATTTTGCACCTAAGAAATTAAAAATTCATTAATAAGCACGAAACTGCAAAAAGCAAATGAAATGAAAGATATAAATACCTGAATATTTGCTCCATTATAGGGACTCGGACCAGAGACATGAACGTGTGAATGACCATGTGGATGTGGTGCATGAGGATGTGGATGATTGTGTCCACCGGGCATAAGTCTAGGCGGTGGTCCATGTGGATTGTCACCAACCCCACCGCCACCACCTGGATAAGGACTCCCTTGTGGGCCGACATTTGGATTCGAATGTGGAACACCGCCAGGATTATTGCCTGATCCACCCATCATTCCATGTCCCATCATTCCGTGATGATGTGCCATTTTATTTGGAACACCAGGACTGCCTGTGTGTGGTGTTGGACTGTAACTCGTCGGTGGTCCACCAAGACCCATACACATCCCTGTAACATCACCCGGTTCATTGGAGGGAGGCATATGGCATCCCCCATTTAATTCACCGCCGCCTTGCATTTGCATCATGTGCATATTGTGAGGATTTCCAAATGGCATCATTCCCGCATTGCCCGCGTGCATTGGACCACCTTCATTACCGAGTGCATTGCTTGCTGCAGTATTTGTCAATTGTTGACTCATTTGTGCCAACGATGTAATTGGATCAAAGTGATTTGTATTCATTGAGCCTAAACCTCCGAGACGAACGCCCATATTGTTTGGATTTAGTGGAACATTGTCGGATGTTTGACTAACGGAAGGTCTGCTGCAGGGGAAAGATCCTCCTGGTCCAACCATAGACGGTACGAGACCTGGATTATTAGGATTAACAGGATTTTGTTGTTGTTGTTGTTGTTGTTGTTGCTGCTGTTGTTGCTGCTGTTGTTGTTGTTGTTGTTGTTGTTGGATTTGTTGCTGTTGTAAGTCTTTTGCAGAGGGCGGTGATGTTTCGGCTTTAGTATTCGGTGATGCTGGAACTCGTGGTGGTCCCATCGCATCCTGGAGACTTGAATTATGTGGTGCTGGACTACTTTGAGCACTGGCTGTAGTTTTATTGCTTGGTTTATTTGAATCGACGGGTGTGTGGGGCGTGACACTTCCTGGTGTATGGGGAGTGTGAGGCGTGTGAGGACTATGAAGTGACCCAGTAAATCCTCTACTCGTACTCTCCATCGATGGACTCGGTGCTTCAGATCTTGAAAATTGATTACTGTTCTCCATGTTCCCCGTGAGCATACGATTCGGCATTTCTGTACTGCTACTGGTTGTACTTCTGTAATACATAAATAACATTCTCTAATACATTGAAGAGAGATTTTTCCAAATAGTGATTTTCGAGCATAAGGGAGTTTTTTTCATTAGATAATTGGAAAATACTCACGAGGGCAAGCTACCATCTTTAAGACTTGTATTAGGCTGCTTTTGTATTGTAAGTTCTTGGCCTTCGAAAGTATTCAGATACTGTATTTGTTGTGGACTTGGAACCGGCATAAGATTCGCCTCCTTCACTCCGGCCGCATTCACCGATCCTCCGAGCTGCTGTTTTTGTTGAGCTAAAGATTGCAGCGTCCGACAGAACATACCATCCACTAAAAACACATTACAGTATTCCTAACGCTCTTACAAAGAAAACATTCAATTTACTTTCGAAATACCTTTTGCTACTTTAGATTTTAATTAGAAATCAAATGTTGTATTTTAATTTTGAAATTAATAATTTATAAATTGTGAAAATTATTTAAAAAAAATAAAATTTCGTAGCGAAAGGTGAGAGAAAGATATGATTGTAAATACCGTTCGGAGGTTGATTGGTGGGAAAATCGAGTGAAGAATCCTTTTGCGGTGTCGCTCCACTGGGACTCAAAGCGGCAAGATGAGCGTGTGAAACCGGTGTGCCCGGATTACTGTGATTTAATTTCGTTGAGGAGGCTGTATTTACTGAACCAACAGTCGGAGTCGGCGAGTCCTGACTGGTGGGACTTTGTCCTGGCAAATGGCTCGACCTCTGATTACCAAGTTGAAATTGTCTATTGCAATCGGCTGGTGAATTCAGAGCTGAACTTGCCCGTGGCGATGGCAATGAGAGATTACTAGTGGGATTATTCGGAGAAGACGGATTTGGACTTTGAATGGCAATCGGTACACTGGCTGATCTTGTTGTTTGATGATAAGGAGGTGGTGGTCCTTGACTGCGTGGCATTCCTCCAACAATTCCCGATCCTCGAAGAGATCCGCCGGGACTTCCTACGCCAACCTGTCAAATTTTTTTTTTTTTTTATGAAACCAGATCAAAATTATTTATTCTCGATGATTATCGACATACCTTTCCCTTTCCATCCAGAAATGGATGCTGAAGTTTGTGCCAATCCATTGTGGGTGGACACTGATTCGGCAAAGATACTGGCGGAACGTTAGGTGGGCAAGAGGATGTAGAAGTTGCTCCTGGCAGAGCATCCAAAGATCCAGTGGGATCTTCTTTTTGCTGTGGAAAGAGTATCATCTGCATCTTCCTTATAGTCGCCAATTGGACCTCTCTATGTTGCCTTTGTTGCGGAGTGAGATTCTCATCGGGAACCTTGACACCCTGCAAAGAAGGTTGTAATCCACCGGGACCTGGACTTGTTGTGCTACCCAATAAATTTGGACTGTGACCCATAGCAGCATTTGTTGGTGCTTGTGTGTTTGCTGTTCAATGAAAAGAAAAAAATTCAATCAAATGCAAAATCATTCCAAATTTCAACATTTCATCATACCTGCATTACTGGGAGAGGTGGGCACGAGGCAAGGCACATCCATATTCGGCTCGTCCAATGACGTTTCCGGATTACCCAAGGAATTATTGCCATTTAAATTCCTAATGTTGGGTTGCTCATTCCAAAATGATGGTGCATTTGGGTCAAGAGCCGGCAATTCTGGTGGTTGTTCTGTTGGAAAACCACTGTTTGCGCCTCCCTGATGTCCCTTTTGCTTCAAATTTGCAAGATTGTTTAACCAATTTGCTGGATTTTGACGAAACTGATTTATTTTGTTTGGATGTTTCTGAACAAACAGACAAATAATTATATTTAATGTAAAAAAGTGTCTATCAAAATTTAGATTTGTCAATAATTTACCTCTAAATATTTTTTAGTGCCTGGTTGCGCACAATGATAGGCAATAATCGAGGGATATTGACCAGCCATAATTGCTTCCGCCCCCTTGTTTGCCAAAGCCGTTGAAAACACAAAAATTTGACTCTGCTGTTGCATATATTGAGCTTCTCCGCTACTCGCACCGCTGCCCATTTGTTTTGCAAGAACATTACTCACTAGTGGTTGAACACCTTCAGGTGGAATTCCAACGTTTGTGGGGCAATCTGCTTTAAAGTAAAAAAAAGAACAAAATTTTTATTTCATTTATTAACAACAAATAAACATAGAGTTTAATTAAATAATTTATAATTTAACCCGTCACTAAATTATTTTCTTTTCTTTTTTGACTCTAAAATTCAAAAAATCAGATTTGAGTTTTTTTTATTTTAATTAATATTAAATTTAAATGAAAGCATTTAAAATATTAAAAAACTCACTTAACCTATAGAAACGTGAATATATATATTTTTTCGTTTGAAGAAAACAATTACCTCCTGGGAGTTCGTCCGTTGGATTATTATCCTCTTGTTTAACGGAATTAAGTATCGGTTGGTTGTTATTGCCGTTTTGGTTGTCTGATGACATTGTGTTTTCTCCATTTGCTGGATCTAGTGAAGGATCTCTAGGACATTCAGTTGTGTCCTCAGTAGTTGTGTCTTCGTTATTACCAGAGCCAGATTCTTCTTTGATTTTAACTCGATCCGCATCAGGCTCCTCCTTCACCACTGCGGTGGGTACACAACTAGGCTCACTTGTTTTCTTCTCCGTCTTCATATTTGCAGGCTCAAATAGGAGCTTCTCTCTCATTAGATTATCAAGCAATTTAAATTGACAATAATCATTGTCAAGTTTTATCTATAATTAAGAAAATCAAAACAAATTCGTCAACACAATTAAATACTCAACCAAAAAGATAATTACTAAATATATTTGTAAACATATTTATATTTATCATTTTCTTTTGCTTATGTTTTACAATAATTTGACAAGTAAAAGTAATTTTTTAAGTAATTTTATCGTTTTAATTATTAACAAAGCTGTTATTTTTTCTAATTATATTTCAGTTATGTTTTGCTATTTAAAAAAATTATTTATTATTATAAGTGTGTAACGAGCAATTGCAGGGTATACAACTTTACTGATTATATTATTACAATATTGTCAAGTGATAAATTTTTCAATATATTTATTAGTAAAGTTATAGATGTTTCAATAAATACTATTGCTTAAACATAATGATATGCAGTTTACTGATAAAAATGTGCTTACTGATAAAAAGAATTGTATTTCAACGTCAAAGAATATTTGTGTTGAGTATATACATATAGTAATACGCTGAAAATTTCAGATAGTAGGTAAGAGGTAAACAAATTAAATTCAGCTAGCTTTGAAAAAAATTCTATGTAAATGTTTAAAGCCAAAGAAATATTTATAAAAACATCGTATTCATATTATCGTGGAAAATGTAATATCTCAACAAGTTACAAGTGTATAAATATAAAAGTGTTTTAACTTATTTTTATTGTATGAAAAAACTAATTCAAGGAAATACATTATTCAATATAGACCATTTTCTATTTATAAAACGAAAAATCAGGCCAATATTTTTTCTACTTTGGTAAATGATTATGAAAACAAATTAAAATATTGAAATACACATCTACTTTAACAATTTATAAAAAATCAAATTAAAAAATTTTTTAAACAAAATTTTAACAATATTTGAATGTTTTCTTGTTCAATAGCAACATTTTTGACATTATTGATAAAACTTTACAAATACTTCCACTCATAATCAATTAAAAACAGACAATTTTTGGTAGTTTTTGTTTACCCCGAAGAAATCTATTCATAACTGAAAATATCTGACAATTCTAAAAGATCTAGTTGTTCTAAAAACAGATTCAAATAGCTACGTTATCATTAACCTAAAAATTAATACATCTGAATTTCCTCCCACATTGTGTAAAACATTGAATTTCCCTCGACGTTCATCTCCGTTATCATCAAGATTGTTTAAGTTTACGTGTTACTATTATTATTTAGAGTGTCGAAGAGTGTTTAAAATGCAGAAAAAACAAAAAACAAAACTCTTTATCACTCTTTTTTTACTGACACTTGATCACACAAAACGCATATACGCTTATGAACGTTTTAGCTTACCCTTTAGAAAACAAAGTGAGCTAATAACTTGCTGGACCCTAAAAGACAGGTTAATCCAGGACAACTTTTAACACCAAGTTTCAAATATGCGTTTCTCGTGAGAAGAAACGCGGGAGCATTCTCATGGAAGTTTTGCACTATGTTAAGGAGGACTGTGATTTCCAGTGTGCACTAGGAGTCAGCGTGACCCCGGTTTAATTAGCCAAGATTTTGTAGTTAATCTCACATCGAATTCATAAACTTCAGGAAGATCACTGAATTTCACGATCGGAGAACGCCTCCGAAATCGGCAAGGAAGACTGCAAAAAGTGCGTTCGAAGATCTTGAGAGAGTTGGAAACTGGCGAAATAGCAAAGTGTCACCCCCGGGTCCACGATAAGTAGGCAGCGCGCATCTCGGAGTAGCTTGTTTCCTGGGTGCAACCGAACTCGTTTCACTAACACTTAAGCACCCAAAACATCGGAACTGGGGCCAACGCACGCCGCAACTTAAATCTTTCGACCTCTCGCGATCATTGTTCTTCAACTTTATTTGTCACTTCATGGTCGCTTTGATTATTTATTTCTTTTACACACGGCTACCAACCGCTAGTCGAAAGTTGAACACTGTTTTAATGCGCCGCGTGAAACAAAGAGGGCGTTATAGAATCCTCACTTGAGCAAGAAAGATGCGAAACAGTAGTAAGAGAGGCGCCGTATCTTGCATCTCGTTCCCCTATGATGCTTGATCATACTACTATTTTGGTAGTTCTTTTCTCAAATTTACACTCCCCGATCCCCTCATTTGTTCATACCATTTCATGCCTGGCATTCTTCATCTATTGGGCTAGGAATTTTTAATCAAATTTCTCGATTATAGTTCATTGTAAAGAGTAAAATTGAGTCTTGTGGACATTTTGCTCAGAAAAATCAGTTGTGATTTGTTCGCTAAACATGTCATAAAACGAAAGTCTATGGGGAAATAGGGTGGAATTCGTTTACAAAAGTTACTAGATTGACGACATTTTGAATGTGGGAACCATGGGATGGCGGGGAGTTCAAACACATTAGTGATATTTTATCCCCAATAATATTTAATTTACATTGTAAACGGAAATTCTTTTGAAATTTTAGTTAATTTTATCAATTAGTTCTCTGTATTAAAAAGTGGAATTGCAGTGTAAAAAAGAGAAAATAACAAATTGATTGATCCAAAATAGAAATTCTTTATCGACAGAGTTGGTTCTCAAGTCGACAAAATAGACTTTTATTTTATCTAAACTTTAACCGGCATTTTAGTTAATTAGACGCACATAGAAAGAAAAAAAATTTTAACTCTGATTTTGGAGATTCATCAGCTGATTTGAAGACCTAGTGCAAAGAAACAGAAAACTTATCAATAGATTATTTTTCTTATTAATAGAAACTTGCTGACAATTGTTATTTAAATTCTGTAATTTTAATATTTCAATTGTTTTTCTTATTCTTGCATATAATCACAAGTAAGTGCATTGTTGTTGTTATTTTTTTAACCTTTACAGAGAGAAATTTATATTTTTTGGTTATGAATCACAATTTGCATGACTATGTAATTAAATTTTCATCTTAAAATATTCTTTTCATTCTAGATTGTTCAACTATGGCTCAATTAGAATTAGATCCAAACTTTATACAGGGTTTACGATTATTGCATTCAATGAACAAGGATTCAGCTGATCAATTAAGAACCCTTTTAGATGAAGCAATTAAACAAAAGCATGGTCCTGTCAAAATGTTGTGCAATGTTTTACACAAAAAGGTATTTTGCCGAAAGCTATAACACATTTGAAATTAACCATTATTTTTACAACTATCGAATTTCCAGTACACAATGGAGGAGCCAGTTTTAAGTGATCACAGCAGTGGAAGTAGTAAAAAAAGTAAAAGTTCATCGTCTAAACATTCAAGTAAATCAAGTAAAAATAGTTCACCAGTAAATGTGCCAGCTCGTGATACGCCTCCGGATATAATGCAATCTGATGATAATTTGGCACTGGAAATTTTAGAGGACGACTTGACATGTGTTGTATGTAAGGGAATGGATGTTGGTGCAAGGAACAGACTCGTCGAATGTGCTGAATGTCATTTTTTATATCATCAAGAATGTCACGTGTCACCAATTCAGGATTCACAAATCGATGCACCAGGAGTTGCGTGGCATTGTTTTTTGTGTACTAATAGTCAACAGGTAGCACTTAAAAAAATTGTACCCATTTCATTTCTGTATCAAGATAATCAGCTAATAATTAATTTTTGCATAGATAAAAAAGATTGAAACTTTGTATATAAAACAAAAATAAAATAATTATCAGTTTTTTAATATAATATTAGTAATTTTTTAAAATTAAAATTTCATTTTTTCAATAATAAATAATATTTAAAAATTGATTTAGACCTCCAAGGAGGGTACATCACCAAAGGCTGTTACAGAATCGAAATCTAAAAAAGAGAAAAACAGATCATCGAGTGAGTAAATTAAAAATAATTTTCCATTTTTCTTATTAAAATAGCAATAGAAAAAAAACACACACCAAAAGAAGTTAGGCCTTCTAAAAAGTTTTCATCGTAAGTAGTCGAAATTTCAAGGTTTTTTGTTTTTGAGTATGTTCCAGGCATGCTTTATCCTCTTAATCTCAGGAGAGAAAGTCGATCGTGATAATTACCCGATGGTTATCCTATTATCCAACTGCATGTGACACTTCTTTTGATGTGTGTAAAATGCATAGTATCTGCAAGTATCTAGTTTGAAAATTAATCAAAGTATTTTCATTACATCCACATTTTTTTCAACTTTGTTACTTTTCATTTTCATCTACATTTAATTATATCAATTATTAAACAATTTTTAATTCTTCATTTTAAAAAAGTTACCACTTTTCAATCACACTAATTATATGGGAAAAAATATACATTACATTGAACCAGGTGCTTATTTTTAAAGAATAAATTAAGAATAGTGAAAAATTTACTTTTTCTGAATAAAAAACTTACAATTTTTCTGAATTTCAGGTTCGAAGCACGATAAATATAAATCTTCAAGTGGCCTTAATCAATCACAATCAATAAATGTTGCTAGCAGTGGTAGTTCATCAAATTCAAGTAGTTCTTCATCGAAAAATGTACCAATGCCCAATATTCAAATAATTAGCGGCGATAAGCGATTACGTGACATGATGAAAAAAGCGAAGCAGGATAAACGAAGTTCATCGAGCAGTAGTAAGCATTCTTCAAGTTCTTCTTCAAAGTCCTCTCACGAAAAATCGCTGCTCTATAAAATGAAATCAGGTTCTGAATGAAATTAAATTTCATTCTTAGAACTATTAGTATTTACAATCAATTTATTTAAGCATTGCATTAGGTTTTTTTAGAAAAGTACTTGTATAAAAGTACTTATATATTTAGTTCATAATTTTTTTAACCACTTCTTAAATTGAAACAAAAATTAGTTCAACTCCATATTTTTGCTTACTTAAATAATAAAAAAAAGAAATTGAATTTTTGTCAGAAATTTTTAATCTTTATTCATTTTTTTTTCTTTAAAAAAACGAAAATTTGAAGTTGGAATAATCTTTGTGTGAATCCAATTCTTCCTTAAGGTAGTTTCATTCACAACAGTTCGGAAATTAAAAAAATATACATAAAATCAGACTGGCATCTTATTTGCCAAACTTTCATATTACCTTAAGGTATATTTATTGTACTTTTTTTAAAAAGTATGTACTTTTTTACAATTATTGAATTTAGATCGTAATTTTTATGTATGTAATATTTACAATTGCAGAACAAATTTTTTTTATGATTTTATAATTTTCATTGATTTGTATCAAATTTTTTTTTTTTTTTGCAAATGAGACTTGTATATTGGGTACTTTTGTACATATTTAGACGACTGCTACGATAAATTGTTATAAAATTAAAGTTTAGAAATTTACACTCAACAAGTCGTATTTCATTTACAAAAATCCGATTTACCAAAAGTTAATACAAAATATAGAAAAATTGCCACTTTAATTAAAAAAAAAAAAAAAATTGAATTATTAATAACTGAATACTTTTCATAGCTAAAAATTGTAAATATATTTGACAATAAAATTTATTTAAAAAAAAAAACTTATGAAAAATCGAAATAATTACCAATGAGGAAATTTAGGCGAATGAGGAAAAGTTCACGGTTCATTTATAATACCAATATATTTTTGCGATTTTTAATTTCAAGTTTAATCCCTACGTCCCATTGAAAATTTGGCAAGAGTCATTTCGTTTCTCGAGTGTAACTTATTAGCTAAGTTTTTTTTCGGGTGAAGGGTACGAGGGTGGGAACATATTTACAACGGGTCATGTGGATTACATTAGCATTCGCACATACACGCATACAAACACATGTTTTTCTTCACTCTACATATCTATATATATGTATATGTTAAACACATTCGCGTGTATTAATAAATACACACACATATATACATAGGTATATAAATCTCGTAACTTGTAAACCATGCACACGCGCTCAATTTTACATACGCCACTTGTATTTATTTATAAGTAGTAGAGTACATTCACCTCCATTCTGCCAATAGAACACTATTTCACTCTTTAAAGTGCGAAAAAGTTTTCTCCGATCGATTCCAGAAAGAAAATGGAAAAAAAACTTTAGTCAATCTAAAACGATTTCCTTGGTTTTTCTTATTCTTTTTTGCATTATTTTCCGTTCTAATTGTATAATAATAAAACTCAATTGAAAATATTTGAATCGCTTCTCAATTTTAGCTTCAAGTTATACTTAATTTTCAAAATTATAAACAATATAATTAAATATTAAAGAAATACAACAAATGTAAAATTTTACACAAATAAAAATTGCGTTTACGTTCTATCGTGAAATATTTTAAGTTTTATCAATTAAGTTGCCTTTGAATTTTCATAAACTAGTAAATAATATACAATAATCCAAGGAAACAATTCATCTAGATTAATCAAAGTTGTACAAAGAATGAAAATTATCGAAAAAAACGTTTCTAACAAATAAATATGAGAAATTTTACATATTCAAATGTAAAATTGTCTTAATCGTTAAAACGAGAAAATCGATAAAGAAGAAAAGAAAACCTAATAATTAGCGTCGATTTAGTCTGTTTTAACTCTCCCTTAATCTAGAGAAATGTATAATGCTACTTTTAATCACGGTCCTGCGAGCGACCGTTCTTACACTTCGAATTGCATTTACGTTTCACGCACAATTGACAAGCTTCATTTTTCTTCAAACTTGGATGGACTTAAAAAACGGTCAATGGGCTTATTAATTACATCGAAGTATAATCCGGACGTTTTCGAACGTTTCGATGCGAACTTTTCGCCGCAATATTCACTTTTTTCTATCTTTCTTTCTTTCTATCATCCTTTCATTAATATTTCTTTATATCCATTTTTTTAATTACAGCTATATAGCGTGAGAAAAGTCAATCTGTGCGTTGCAACCGAAAAAAATCATGTTAACAAACGAGTCTTTACACCTTTTACATTAACGGAAAAAACAATTGTTTTTGTATATAAAAAAATAATAGTCCATTGCTTCTGAGGGTTACAAATTCATTTGGAATAAAATTGAAATATAAATTCTATTTTTTTTTCTTTTGCATTCTACACACAATATTAAATGTGTAAAAAAACAATACAATGTATATAAATAGTTCCTTCATAAATAATAAAGATCACTGTGAAATATCACTTTGGCAAAAAAATTGAAAAAGAATAATTAATATTGAGATTCAGGGGTGATTACTTTTCATCGATTACAAGTGTATAAAAATCTACAATGTTCATTGATCGGGATATTGAGTTATGTTCTAAAGAGTAGAAAATGTTAATCTGACAACAATTCCTTTGTGTTCTGTACAGTCAACGCCTATCACCGTCAGAAGCTGGAACCGGATTGCACATAAAATATTATTTTTAAATTCAAAACGCAATCTACGTTTTTCATTATTTTCCAGGATTTCATTCCATTATATTTTCCAAGAAAAATTGATGACAATTTTTTGAAAAAAAAAAAATAAATAAATAAACAAAAAACATTATGATACTTCCCCGGAATAATTCTTTATGTTTCTAAAATACAAATCGAGCATTTTATTTCATTTTTTATTATTTCCTGTAAAAAAAATTACGGAAAACTGAAAAATATTTTTCAAAAATGCTTTAAAAGTATTTTTAAAAAAATATTGCTGATAATTATTTTTCATAAATTTTATATGACCAATAATGAAATATAATCGAATGATCCTTTCTTTTTTTCTCGCTCTCATTTTTTTTTTGTTATTTTTTTATAACGAGACTCGAGATGCCTTCTCTCTCATTTTTTTTTTGTTATTTTTTTATAACGAGACTCGAGATGCCTTCTCCATCGAATTCAATTATTGAATCGCGAGGTGGAAAAGGCGATTTCAAGTCCGGAAGACCGTATTAAAAATTACAATCAACGCAGATTGACGTGTGAACCGCGACACATTTAGAGAGCAATCGCCGTGCACAAGACGTGGGTTTTTATAAAGCTAGTTTGTTCGTAATATTACCTAAATAAATACAGTACATATAGAGAGATACATAGGGTTCTCGATTCCCGAGAACCAGAAACTTGAGAGATTAATGAGTATTTAAGTACAAGAGAGAAAGAGAAATTTTCATAATTTTTTTTTCCTTAAAAAATTTTTTTTTCCAAATTTCTGATTACCGGGGATCAATAAACTTCACGTCCGTTCATCGCTTGAATCTTGGCAGATATAACATAGCATCGACTTACACATTAGAATTATAATATTAATATTAATAATAATAATAATAATAATTATAATGATAATTATCAATAATAATAATTAATCATAAACATTTGTTCATTGCGCATAGAGAGCCTTGGCAGTGCGCGCGCTGAGTCTTACAAAATAACGCATTGTCTGCCCGAGACACAATAAATGCAAAACATTTTTTTTTAAAAAAAGTAAAAAAAACACAGTCAAGTGTAAATGCACTGGAAGGAGTATTGTTATTTTATCATCGTCATCGATCCGACATGATTTATTTCATGAATGACAAAAAAACGCACTCAACTTTTGTTTCTCATCACAATTTAAGAATTAATTTAAATAAATTTTCAAATTTTATAATGAATTAAAATCCATTGCTTTTGTTATTTTTTCTATTTTATAAAACAAGTCTTCATTAAGTTTCATTACTTAAATAATAAGAAAAAAAAGATGAGAAACAAAAGAAAAATGTATTTTATTTGTCCCGTGAAAATTCATAGGCGAAAAGAGCGGAATGGTCGCGCACTCGTACCATTTAAAAAGTCGTGATTTAACATTAAATCTTGTCACATTATTATTAAACCTAGACATATGGATACCGAATGGCCTCGGGCACTGGTATAAAAAGTTTTTTTTTAAAGACCTACGCTTACAACAATTTACAATAATAATCAAAGTTTTGGGAATGACAGTGATGACAATGAGAGATTGATGGCTTTTATGACAATGATGACGTTTTTTTCTTTTAAAGAGAAACATGATGTTATGATAAACATGATAGCAGTATACGTTCCACGAGGATAAAAAAAAATATGTCCCTCTAAATGTAATAAAATTGATTAGTACAAGTAAATATTTTAACAAAAGTAAGTCTTTTTACAAAACAAAAAAAAAAAAAAGAAAAAATCGTCCAACACTTTCGACAACAATATTCATCGAAAAACAGGATAATATTAATATTATTAATATACTTTTTTTCATATACTTAAACGTAATTTCAAAAAATTAGTAATTATCAATTACCATTGTCTAATAATAGTATTGAAAAATAATTAATTACACTATAAAAATTATTATACCGTTTCTCTTATAACAAAAAGAATTCCTACAGGGGAACGTTATTTTTCTAAAATTGATTTTTAATTCTTTATTAATATTCTAGAGTTTATTTGTGGAAATTTTGTTCTTGCTTTTTCTGTAGCTTCTTGTGTTAAATAGATAGCCAATACTAAATTTGTTAATAATTAATACAGTAAGCATTATGATAATTAGTATTTTTCACGTTCAAAATTATCATGTAAAACAAATTCATTTTGTTATAAGAAAACAGATGGTCTGATAATTTTCAACGACAGTGTACTATTGTTTAACAATAGTATTGACAAACAATCCATTACTATTGTGCAAAAATAGCATCGATATTTTATCAATATCAATAATTGATTACTTAATCAATTAAAGTTTAAAAAAATAATAAAATAATTAAAAAGAAAGCAAAAAAAAAAGAGATTTACGTACTTGGAATACGTAGCTAGGCCTAGAGTAGACTGAGCTGCTCTCGTCACTTCATTTCCCCCCCGACCCTAATTATTTTGTTTTTTTTTCCCCTTTAACCTTAGTTACCATATAGAAATTTAATATCTTTTGTTTTCTTTCGTGCTCTTCCTTCATCCCTTTATTTTACACATATATAGTCCCTCTCTAGCTAGCTCACTACAATCCGCGTCTGTTGAGTGATTTCTTGCTTCTCATATATATATAATATATATATATATATAATTATTTATATATATAATTCTTATGTAATTTTTTTTAATTATATAACATATCAATAATAATAATAATGAAGATAGTAGGCATAGCCACTCGTGTGCTCGGATCACAGACTACTCGCTGCTGTACACAATTTTGTATACAAACAGTCTGGTGGACACTATGGCTTTCTCACTTGCATTTTGTTATCCCTTTATAATGTCTATTTTCTTTAAAATCATGTAAGTCACCTTGCACGAACCTTGACAGAGGGAAGTAGATGTTTTAATGAAGGATGATTTTTTTTTCGTCATTTAATGGACGGTAGGGATAGTTTTCTTTCTTCTCCTCGATATAGCTTTTTTCTTTTGGATTGTTCTGTGAGAGTTCGTGCGAGGATATTCTGCTTTTTCTTTTTTGAAAAACGCTTTAAAAGAAAACGGTGTGCCGGGCGAAAATGGGGGGAGAAACCGCGAATCGTCGAATTAATCATGGAAAAGTTTAATCCGATGAACAAGTTGTGTGGAGTTCCTCTCTCATCAAGTCGCGTGGGCTTGGTAAATTTGTACATATGTAACGAGGTGTATCCTGATGCTTTCAAGTGGAGGCACTAATCAGTATTTCTGGAGAAATCGACGGGTTCCACAATAATTGCTGAAAGGTTGTGTCAGCAGGCACTAGTCTCTTCTCCCTCGAGTGTGCACGCCACATTTTCCAATCTATGTGCTAGATGTAACTTGCGACAGCCAGCATCTGTCTCCAAGGCCTCGAGAATCTAAATTCAAATATTTATTTTTTAATAATTTTTTTTTTTTACATTTTATTGATTTCTTTGGACAATTTTCTTCCAATAATTCAAATTTTTTTTCCAATTTGGCAAAAATGTAAAAAAAATCTCCCTGAGGATCAATTTTATTTAAATTAAATTCATTAATTAATTAAAAATAAAAAAAAAACTTGGAAAAAAATCAAGTAAGTACAGAAAAAGTAATATTAAATTCCGGATCATGCACTTAAATTGCTATATTATTAATTTTGTACAATAGAAAATTTCATTAGTGCTTTTGCACTTAAGCCTTATTTTCAAGCAGACGATGCAAATGAATAATAAATAAGAGGATATGTGAGAGTAAAGTGGCTAAAGTGTTGCACTCCAAAGACCCTTTTCTCTCTAAATTGTTTCGTGAAATTTATATACGTTCTTACTTTGCATCACACACAGAATTTCCGAGAGGAGTAATTTCGATTTTATTAGACTTTAGAATGCATAAATTCAACATTCCTTAATTAAGAAAGAATTAAGAAAAAAGAAATAATCAAATCCAGAGGGAAAAAACAAATTTATCATATTAACAATTCGTCTTAAAGAAAACAATGGCAGAAATAAGAAATATATAATAATAAACTATGAATATTGAATAGAAAAGGAGAGTACTCACTTGTTCGTAGTATTTACTGACATAGATATACAACTCTTTAAGTGCTGCGATCACATCAAACTCATTAGCATGTGAGGCACTGAGCTGTTGCATGGCACTCGACATTTCCTGATCAGTGATTTGCGGTAGTCTCTGTACATCCAAATAAAAGCGGCCGACCTTTTCCCTATAGTGAGGTATATCCTTGGCGAATAATAATTTATTCGATGGCGAATCCTTGCCGAGTCGATGTTCAGTCGTTGAGCATGCGTCCATAAATGTTTGTGCAATCACCGACAAACTTGAATCGACAGTGGTCGTTTTATTAATATCAAACATAAAATCAGGATTTTTGATAAAATTCACCCAGAATCTCAATGGCAAACTATTCGACTTCCATGCATGTGGAACTTCAGGATCAACAATTCCATGCCTCTTGGCAGCCTCATCCAATAGATCAAATAACCATTTAACAGCACTCGGTAATGCGTCATTTGCCGTGAGAATTGTATTCAAGAAATCGTCAACGAATTTCTGTACAGTTCCCTTTGTCGATAATAATCGCGTCAAGAATATCTCAGGTATTGCTTTATGTGTTCGTTCAGGATTGTGATGTTGTTTACTGCTCGCGTAGCCCATTCCAGGACCATAATGAACTTCGTCCAATGGCCTCACAAGATGATAAAGTCTCTGATTACCTCCATGACCACTTTCAATATCACCATTTGCAGTGATCATTGGCGGCGAATGTTGTGGATCGAAATAAATACCACCACCTGGCGGATGTGAGTACAATGTTGGACTGATCAATCCATGATTTGGTGTTGTTGGTAAATGCAATGTGGAACAATGATTAATGTGCCTATTGTAATGCTGCTGATGAAGATGCTGTTGGGGTAAAAGATGTTGATGGGAAGGCTTACAATTATGACAGGGTTGTTTACAAGCGACTGAGAAGCCGTCATTCTGTCTAGGAATTAGTGACATAACAGCAGATTCTTTCACTCCATAATGAGCCAAAGTATTGATCTTCTTCCAATCACCATTACACTTGGTGGTCAAATCTTCATCCTGTAGAGTGAGATGGCCGCCACGACCGTGCCTCCATTCGAGATCAACCTCATGGACGGAGGGTCTCAAAGAAAATGGTGTATTCTTATAGAGAGCGTCAAGAATTTTCGATTTCACCTGACTTATCGTGTCGCAATCAAGAACTTTGCACTGAATTTTTTCATCAAGATCGTCCTGCACCACGTGAAGTGTAACAACCGAATGATCGATTTGCTCCCGAAGAAGACGTTCTTCCGAAAGTGAATACCTCGCATCGTGTGTGATAACATCTACCGGTCCTTTTTCAATCTGATGCTTGATTGCCTTGAAGAGAAGAAACAATGATGAACCGGCGTAATCCTTTAAATAATTGTACATACATAGTGCCATCCAATTGGTCAGCATTTTCTCCACAACCGATTCTGTTCGTCTCAACATTAATTGCGGATGTTTCGTGTCCACTGATTTGTCAATGAGACGTAATAGAAGATTCATTAAAATATCGGTGGCATATTCCATTTTACTCATGAGAACGATCATTAGAAGAGAAGCGACATTCACTTTATCCCTGATATTAAAATCTTTCTGTGCTTCCAATGTCTCAATGAAGGTGAGAATAAAACACTTGTTATTAACAAGTTGATCAAACTGAACCATCGCTGCGTCATAATTTGTTCTCGTTAGTGTTGATTTACTTCTTGGATCGTTCAAAATTGGATGATCTATAACGCCGGGAAAGAAAACTTTCATAATATAATTTTTATGATCCAGTGTTGGTATTCCAGATGATTCCAAATCCGCCGTCAAATCTGTCATGTCGGTTTGTAATTCAGCAAATGCCTGTTTGCATTCCATTCTAACATTGCTCTCGAGTGTATCCATTTGAATTTGAATTCTTTTATACTCACGCTCGGCCTGTGTACTTTTTCGTCTATAAATCACCAACACCAATGCGAAGAGAAACACTAAACCAAGAGTGCCAGCGGCAATTCCCGCTATTGCTTCCGGTGGTATTGGATATGACTTAATCACGTCATAATGCAAATAACCAATTGGAAAACGAAGACTACGACCAATACGAACGACAACAAGAGGTAAACCGCGATCGGTTTTTGCTCCAAGCTCATCGGTATCGGCAGGTTGCTGATCCGGTGGTATGCAAACCAATTGTGTCAACGCAAGTGAAGTTACGTTACATGGCAATGTACCAACGGTTACATTCACATCGGACTCATCACTCGCGTAAATTAAATTCTCACCCTCAATTACAAGTGTATCACCTTTGTAAAGTTTTACATCCCGCGGGAATGGAAAGAATTTTGGATCTTCAACATACAAAAGACGATTTCTCATATTTTGAAAGTGTTTCTCTAGATCACGAACTGTTTCCACATTGTCCATGATGAAACCAATCTTTAACGCCAATTGCGTCTCTTTTCTCGGTGTGGTTCTTTTACTGCGTTTCCTGATCATACTTAACTGCAAAGAAAAAAGAGCAAAAAATTATTCCAGTTGTCATTTTATACAGTGTACAAATGAAAAGAAAATAATACTCACCGCTCGAAATCTACCAGCGACGCTTGGACTCGGACATTCCATTTGTGTTGGATTCAGAACAATGCAAACAGTTCTATTGACAGCTTTCGATTCATTTTCCACGTAAACTTCCATTTCCGGTTTCTGAATTGTGTCTAAATTCGTACCGTGAACGGTGATCATACGTCCACCGGATGCAAAACTTCTTAAGGGTTTTATTTCCATGATAGTTGGATCATGAGTGTAATTATACGGATTTCCCTCGAGTGTTCTATTGGCACCATCGATACTCAACGTGAGTCGACGTATTCTTCTCACGTGACTCGCTTTACTCGAAATGCAAGTGAGTCGCGTACTACTCGCCTGTGTTGCATTGACATGACAAGGCAATTCATCCAAATAGGCAGCAATTTTACTTCCGATGTTCAAATAAGATCCAGTGATTGCAAGTCTCGTTCCTCCGCTTTGTGGTCCAACTGAAGGATAAACACCCGTAAGTCTTATGTCCTTGTAATTAAAAAGCACTGCACTCTCGGTATAACCAGCATCATTGCCCACAACAACTGTTGCCGTATCCGTCGCCTCATGACGACCAGTTCGACAGACAATTCTCACCGACACTTCATAATCAACCAGAGTACAAGGTGTATTGCCAATATGAATTTTTCCCTCGACATCGCTCTCCTTTAAGCCAAGATTACTACCCTCAATGGTAACTAACGTTCCACCCTCGATTGGTCCACTCAGCGGTTTAATCATATCAATTCTTGGTTTTGGACATTCGGAAAATGGTGAATGAAGACACGAGTGTCGATAAACACAACTATTTACACACCAGGTGCATTCGTATCGTTTATCTCTCGTCACACATAGCGAACAATCCGCGTGCTCCCGATGTGATCCAAGTACTTCGCATTTATAAAGAACAATCGTTGTCTGATCCACATGATGATTTGTATTCCAAACGACTGTCACTGCCGCCTCATACTCGCCGGATAGTGCCTCGTAGGAGTAAATTGTTTTGTCACAAACGATAAATCGACTACTATCAACACGCGCTTGAACACGCAAATTTGCTCCCTCAATTGTCACAATACACTGGAAACCCGTGTGTCCAACTTGTGGATGCGGTAAATTCTCCACTTCAAGTGCTATCTCTTTTGGAACATTATTCGGTAGCATGAGACCTGAATCACGATGAACGAAGCGAGGACAGTATTGCACTCCATGGGCAGCAAGATT
The DNA here is from genome assembly GCA_001855655.1 of Leptopilina clavipes. Lineage (NCBI taxonomy): Eukaryota > Metazoa > Arthropoda > Insecta > Hymenoptera > Figitidae > Leptopilina > Leptopilina clavipes. The sequence goes on along the minus strand of JUFY01029408.1, from coordinate 132,240 downwards.
CGCTTGATTCTAGAACAAAACATTTTCCATTAATTTCATTCTTTTTTTCAATTTTAAAATTTGCGTACAAATATTTCTTGAAACAATTTCACCTTTCCAAAAATAAAAGTCGAACAACAAAATAGTGGCAAAAATAATTTGCAGTGTCCAAAGCAGAAAACTGAGATCAAAGTAAACTTACATTCTCGCCGGAAATGATGTTTCCCTGACATCCACTAGTATTATGTGTGCATTTGTTGTCATAGACACACCAGCTGCAAGCCCATTGAGATTTAACACAATCTGAGCAAACAGTATGCCTCGAGCAATCAAAATAGGCAAAGTTGCGTGATACAAAGTCTTTGTTAGTTTCACTTGATCGTACTGAAAGTGGAACTAAAATATGATCCGTGCCTTCGGGAATATTTGGCCTCGCTGATGTAATTGGAGTTGGACAAGAGAGTCCAGAACCTGTCATTAATGCGTCAATTGGTTCAGCATTGCCAAATACACATTTATATGTTGTACCAGTTGGCAATTCAGGCAGAGTTCTAATCGTTAATTGAACCGTTGTCATTTGATTAATGGGAATTCGATCGGGAAGCACTTGCTCAAAGTCAATGCACTGCTGTCCTGTTCCTAAAGACAGCCACCTGGGGCTACTGCGACTTGCTTTTTGACAAGCTCTTCTCACCGTACATCTAAAAAGAACCAAATGCATTATAATTAAATGTAAAAATTAATATCGAATGTTTTCTCTAAACTAAAGAAAGATATAAAATTTTGAGTTACCTTTTCTCCAGTGAACACCAACCACAGTATGGATCTCTGGCTTCTAAACAACTAGTGCAATTCGTATAACTACCGCAGTGCTCAACTTTGACTTTGGAAATTTTTGATAGTGACAAAACATATAAATGTTCACCACTAGGTGCAATAGCAGTGTCCGCCAAGATTTTCTGTCCCTTATCAACGACAATAGTCTCATAAACCGATGCGTCCATTCCCGATAGTAAAACTTTCTTCAATGTTCCTTCGTTGGTTCCTAAGAAGGCCACTGTATGACTTTCAGTATTCGCTATACTAATAGACGTCACGTAAGTGTCGGGAAAATTGAGAATATTTTGTCCAACAATTGGCGATACACCGGAAATTTTTAATCCAACTTCACAGAAATTCAATATATTCCCAGTGGTCTGTGAATAATATAAAAAAATATACATTTAATATTACAATAGTAATAAGTAAGAAAAAGAGAGAAAAGTAAAATACTCACTCCAGCCGCAGGGCATTTTCCATCCTGAATGGGCCCACTAACATATCCCATATTCCTATACTTGATACTTCCATTAAAACACATGTGAATGTTTTCGTTGAATTTAGTTTCGATGTCCTGAAGACTATAAACGCATAGGGCAGATTTTGGCAGTGCGTCATTCGTTATTCCTTTACTTGGCGAGAAGACAGCAACAAAAATTGGATCACCAATCGATATTCCCAATTGCATCGCCAAATCACTTCCAGCAGCAGCAACTTTTGCATCTTGTACCAAATTATAAACATCAGCTCGTCCATCAACACTACATTGAAGTGTCACTTCCGTATAACTGTCATAGTTTGCATCGCTTATACAGCTGCGTGCCAGTCGTGAGACGTAACCCAATTCCTCTTGTTCAGGTAGATAAGATTGCTTTTGTACGAGAAGAAAATAAGCATAATCGCTTGCATTAAAACCATAAACGTACTTGACCAAAAAATGGTCACGATATTTCACGTCAATATGTAAAATTGATTGTTTATTGAATGTATACTCGGCAAATTCGAGGGAATAAAGATTTCTACTCGATATCGCAGGTACATCATGACGATATTCTCCATTATTTGTGAATGTTGTGCCAACGTAAAGAATATTTGTTCGGCCCCAGGGATTATAACGTTCAGGACCAATGAAGGCGTAAGTCGATGAATTTTCGTCGTTTGCTGCAACACTATGGGGAATGAACTCGGGTTTCAGGGATATGTTCGACATTTTGTACTTTTCACAGGCGCCTTGAAGCAGAGAGCCACAAACGATCAGTGTCTTTGATTCGAGGTCAGCCACAAGCAGTTTATTAATGTTGTTCATCAGTGATGTGGTCATTTCTCTGGAAGTACAGCCCGTCGCATGGCACTGTGGATTATCTAGTCTAGGTCCTACAAGAAAAATTACCGAAAATTACATTTTTTATTCTTTCTAATTTTATTATCTGCAAGCAAAAAATATATTCTTACCAGTTGCGACAAATTCTTCTAGCCTTAGATTTGAGTCCAATTGAAATAATCGGTTGACCGCACCAGCATAGAGACGTCCACTATTTGGATCGAATGTAAAATGGTTAAAAATGAGAGAATTCTCTCTGGATGCATTGAGATGTGTGGGAATGAGACCCTGACGTTGATCGTCTACTATGGGAAATTGTACTACAACGTGGGGCGATTGTGTCTCATGATTGGGCAGATTTGAATTGCTTGAGGGCGTATCGATGGCCACTGTCGTCATGATCAAGAGGAACCAAATGGCAATGCACGTAAAGGACGACGAAGGCGACGACAAGGGATCCAATGATGGACATAATGGCAATCGGGGAGGTGGCGGCACGAGAGGACGAACGGGAAAGGACGATTGTCCTGAGAATCTCATGATGCGTGGACGATGATAGCAAGGCTGAGAGACGCACTCGCGAACGGGCGAGCGCACACAGGATCGGATAGGAAAATTGAAAGGTTTCAACTGGAGGAACACACGTGCCCCGCTGGTAGTTGGCCAGCTTCAAGTTGGCACTACCAGCAACATATATGTCCAGGTATTTGCATCACGTTTATTCATCCACACCTCTGAAACAAAAAATTTTACAC
>JUFY01029408.1:75413-124148 GCA_001855655.1 Leptopilina clavipes | reverse complement strand
GGGGGGGTGTAAACGAGGCCAATTTACGTATCTCATTCTGCGAAAAGTGTACTGTATTATGCATTAATAACGATGTTATGAATGTGAAACCGTCGATAATAGCAGTGGGAGGAATAGTAGAGCTGTAGCAATAATAGTAGTTTCAAGATCTTGCAATGTTTTTGATGACATAACTGCTCATGGACTTGAGAAATCTCTGCCTTATCCCAATGATGGGAAGTCATGCTCGTCATCAACCTTTGGAGCATTTTGACGACCACGAGGCGATCGTTGTTCCGACTGCGGAGCCTACAACATTTAATAATTTTTAATATTCTCATAAATCATCAATTTTTCCTCCACAAAAAATATTTTAAAAACAGATCAAAAAAAAAAAAAAGAAAAAAAGAAAATTAAAGGTAAAAAATGGTAAGAAAGAGATAAACTAAATGATAACAAACCAAAAAAAGAAAACGTTTTGAATACCTCGAAACTTACAACTGGAGCTCGAGTATCAGTTTCTCTTGGAGCTCCGCCGCGGTTACCGAAACCACGACCATTGGCACGATCGCTGCGTCCTCCGCGACCTCCGCGACCTCCACGTCCACTGCCACCACGTCGATTATCACTGAATTGGATGTCAATATCGAAAACACGTTTCTGTCTGCCAACTCGTTGCGGAAATTCAGTAGCATCATATTCTTCGTCATCTTCGTCCTCCTCTTCGCCTTCCTTCTTTTTCTCGAGAGCATACATTTTCTTCCAGCGGGTTAAATCCTCGCCTTCTCCAGCTTTACGCAAATTATATTGTGGTTTGGCACGTGTGCCTTGTTTCGCTTTCCATTCGTCCAATGTTATTTCCCGTGATTCCTCCTCAACTGGTTTTTCCTCCGTCGAGGTATTAGCAACTTCACCGTCCTTGGCAACTTCAGTTGCCGGTGTGGACAAATCAATTTCCGGCTTATCAGTATCCCAATCTTGTGATTCCTGGTTCAAACTTTCTCTACAAAGTGAAAAATTAAAAACTTAGTACAATTTTAAAACAAAATTATTCATAAAAAATTATTTCTTCATTCAATTTGTTATTTAAATGAAAAGTGCATTTTTTAGACTTTTACTTACTCAATTTCATCATTATGGGTTCCCCAGTTATGGCTGCCAGCGCCATCCTTCTTGTCAACTGGTTTCACTCCACTGTAACCATACCTACTTTCATTAGTTACTAGTAATTAATTATTTTTTTTTCTAAATCAAACAGTTCACGTGTTACCCAAGATTAACATTTTCTTGTGCAGGTAATAATTATAAACATACACATATAACATTAAGGAAAACAAAATCAAGTTCCAAAATTTTTATATTTTATTAAATTTTAATTAAAATCAAGTAAACAATCAAATTTGCTAACTGGATACTTTTAAGAATATGTCTTTGATTGTAAAAATAATTAAAAATTGAAACTTGATTTTCAAATTGACGATAAAAGTGAAGAAATATGCGCACTAAATAAAAAAGCGAAATGTGTTACAAGACAAAATCCTTACCTCGGCAGCCTGTTTATAGGCATTCGCAAAAAACAAAATAAAATAGTTAGTTTCACGTTATGATCTTAGATAACTGTGAAAAATTATAAAGTAATTTCCCTATTTATTACATACATATTTTATCTTTCAAAACATTATGTCATTAAATAACTTTAAAAATTCTCATGATAGAAAATGATTCCCTTTGAATCAATGTCCTAAATAATAATCTTTTGGTTATAACGAAAAAAAAATTCTAATTCATAGGTAAATATTAATTATTGTGAAACTGAATGAAAATAAGCCCTTATTAACTTGCTACAGAGAAAGGTGATTCGTAACACGAAATGTCTTTTTTTTCTATATTATGTATATGTAATCAGTATAAAGTAAACTATGAATTATACATACGTTTTGTCTGAACCAGATTGCCGATCGAATTCTCTTTTACCACGATTGTCGAAGCCACCACGTCCTCCACGTGATCCTCCGCGTCCGCGATTCATTCCGCCGCCACGAGAACTGCCTCGTCCTCCGCGACGGTCACCAAAATCAGGGCGCGAGGTGTCTCCAGGGCCACGATATTCGCGAGGCTCACGAGGCTCACGATGTTCACGTGGTTCACGTGGTTCGCGAGGTTCACGCGGCTCACGATGTTCACTAAAAAAAACAAATAAATATTTATAAATAAATTATTCATAAATAATTATAATTTTTAAAAAATCAACTCATTATTTTGGGGAAATTTGCAAAATTTTAAAGATCCTAAAAGAAAACTCACCCAGGAGGTCCACGTTTATTGTCCATTTGATTGCGCGGTGGTCTTTCACCATCTTCGCGATTACGCCTGTTATTGCGCTCTTCTCTCGATTCACCATAGAACTTCGAGTTACGATCGCCTCCGGTTCTCGGTTGAGAAGGCTTTTTCTCAGCTGCAAATTATAAATTAACAATACTATTTAAAATATAATTGTTACACTGTTGATCATAATTGCATTAAAAAAAATCAATTTTCTTCCGAATATTAAAAACTTACTGAATAAATTATACTTACGAAGAATAAGAAAATCATATTCTTTAAAACACAAAAATTCTTTTATTTCTACATTAATAAAGTATGTAGATAAATTTTATGCTTCTTCAAAGTGTATAAGTCGTAAAAAAAACAATCAATTCTCAAATTCATTTCTCGTCTTCTCCAATTGCTCGCGTTGGATAAGATAAGAGATACATCTATTGTGAATTAAAACGAGAAGTCTATAACAAGTTAAATTATATTTTGTCATTTACAAAAAAAAAAAATATAAAAAAGTAACCAACAAATGAAAAAAGAAACTCGCGAGTAATTAAGATAAAGTGGAAAATTTCTTTAGTATTCAAGAAACTCGGACGATAATAAACATTACTATTTCAAGTAAAACTCTTAAAAAAGTATTGAAATAAATTCAGTTTTCACTATTACCATGCTTGGCCATGGGATGTTATTTTTATCATGCTTTCCAGCAGACATATTAGGTTAGCACATGACATCGATTTATCATTGTTCAACATTTTAGAAAAAAAATATATATACATATAAAATATAAGGAATTACAATCAAACATCTGATAACATAATGACGACTAACTCGAGGAAAGCCTCGCAAAAATCGATACGAGTCAATAATTTATTAGAGATAAAAGACGCTACTCAGCTAATGCAATGAAATTTTCATTATTTTATTTTAAAAAATACCCCATTATGTTAAACAATCAAAATACTTTTCATATTTCATTTAAAATTTTCTCATCGAGCAAAAGAATCGGGTCCAAAATGAAATTCGCAAGTAGACCGCGTGGAAACGTGCTTTTTCGACAATGCATACTGCAATACTCAAATTCAACAAAAAACAAAGAAAATTTATAACTATAACACGAGAATCATAAAATTTTCTCTATAAAATTATGCAAAACAATGAAAAAATGCTTGAAAAATAAAGATAAATGCAAAAAATAGCCATCAAAAAGCGGGAATGAAGCACGAGGTCGACTTGGTCGGCCATAATAAAGCGCACGAGTCGGAGAAAAGAAAAATTCACAGAGACTAACCTTGGTCCTTCTTCGATTCCTGGATTTTTGGAGCTTGTTGCTGGACATCTTTAATAACGCGAATTTTCTGAGTCTTGGTGCCGGCACTCTTCTGGGTTTCAGGTTGCTTCGACTTGTTCTCCTTTTCAGAGAGCTTTTCCTTCTTCTTCGCCTCCTTTTCTGCTTCGCGAATTTTCAGCACTTCTATGGGATCTTCATCCTCATCCAGGGCCAAGCTGTACTTATTATGAACAGTGATAGTGTACGTGGCCTCCATTGCGTCCTGTATCCTCTTTTCGTCGAGGATTATGCGAGAATTTCACGGCTACTTTTGAGCCCTTGTGTAACAGAGACATCCAATAATCCAATATGGCTGAGTCGAAGATACTTCGTCCACCACGAGGTCGGCGCTCAGGGAGGTACCGCGTAATCGTCTTGCACCCAGCGATCCTTCCCCACTTTTAATTTTTTAATTTTCTTCCACTATCAAAAGTTAACTCCAATGAGGTATCATTATTGATCAATAAAATCGAACAACATTTTTAGTTAGGTTAATTTTTCAAAATAATAAACAATTTTAATAAAATATTCCATTGTTTTCAGGTTAGCTAGGAAGACGGTACATCCGGAAGGCTTTTGTAAGCAATTCTTTGTTTGTCGAATGCGCGATTTCTAAAGCAGCATTAAATTAAATTTATTTTATAAAGCTTCGGGGATTATAATGAAACATAATAATTAAAGAAAATTGAGAATTAAAGACAATCAAAACATAAATAAAGAGAAATTATTGAATATAAAGCGGCTTTTTCCTTAACACAGTAGCGCCATCTAGACACAAAGTTAGAGCCAATCAGCATTAAGATAAAGAGCGGGAAGATAATAATGGACTTCCGGTTTATTTAAATTTCTTGAAAGGAATTTATAATCTTTATATTTATATAAAAAAAATTTTGTCCATAATGAAAATTTAGTCAATTAATGATGATCATAACAACCCTTAAATTTCAAATACCATTAGAATATTTTCCAAATTAAAATCATATTTTCAAGAAAAAATAAGTACTTTAGTACGATTACGAATTACCAAATTTCACGAAAAACAATGCCGTACGAGGCAACAATCTAATAGAAAATCTATAATATAAAAAAAGAGTAAAATAATATTATAAAAATGTAGAATATAAGTAGAAAAATTAAAAAATTCACTTTCAATCAACAAAAGATAAAATAGCTTTCTCATTTATCTCACAGACACACAGCCACACAGCTGATTCTGTTTACCAAACAAAGAAACCAGTTAGTATTTAGACGAGCCAGTGTTCGTTCATTTATATTGTAAAACGTTTACTGCGTGTACACAGATTAGGAAAGAAATGATTGTCAACAGTTGCATCTAAATATTTAGATTATTCATTATAAATTTTCTAATGACATGTTTTGAATACTATTATAACAAGATATTTTGATAAATGTCAATGCGCAAAGAGAACAACATTTTACTTCCATTTATCCATCTGCTAGTTTTCTCTACTAGAGTGTATTTTTAACGAATGATTTTATAACGAGAATTTCGCAGTGCAAAAAAGGAATCGTTCATAAAATCATAAATTGCAGTAAGTAAATAATTTAAACATTTTAATCATCACATATAATAAAGGAAACAATCAGTGTCATTATAAAAGCGAGCAAAATTCAAGAATATATATAAATCGACAGGTACGCGCACGTAAGTGTTTATACATTTTTTTTAGCAGAATAAAAGTATAAAGTCATTGCTCTCGTTTGTTAAATATTACCTTGAAATCATCAGGTGTTTTTCTTTCTAGATACGAAATAATGTTTAATCGATTATTATGATCTTTTGTTTTAGAAATACCTTATTTCTATATTGTTGTGTGTATATAACTATATTACATAATTTTAAATTAAACCTGTCATGTGCACAAAGAAAGTCACTATAAATATTTCACGTAATAGATTAGATATCAAATAACAAATTTCAACACAATTATAAAAAATTCTTGCAATAAAATTTTCATAATAATAATTATCGAATGTCATATATAAAATTTGACATTTAAAATTTAGAAGGATACGAAATTGTTAAAAAAAATTTTTTAACGTAATTTAAAAAGTTTGTCATTTCTTTAATTTGTAAGCTTTGAATATTTCTTACCCTAATTAATATATTCATTATGGGTGTTTTATAAAAATACAAAAAATTCTATTTTTATATAATTTCTTTTCAAAAGGATATAATTAAACGATGATTCAATTTTGATTTTTATTTCACGTTTTTTTAATTATAGAGGAAAAATATCCAAAATTAAGCAACAAGTTGTGCAAGGCTTTTTGACCCATTTTTCAAAAATAAATTATAGATGTTTTGCTTTTTAAGATTTTATTTCTGTTTGAAAAAAAAACAAAAAAAAACTAACACCTAAGTGTCAATAGGTTATTAAATAAAATTCTGCGCAAAAGAAATCAAATTTGTTGAATGCTTATAATTTGTCAGTAAAACGTCCTTCTAAATAATAAAACCGGTTTTCCTCCCAAGTGATAATTATTGACAATGGAAAATGCAATAGACTTAATTTCACGTAAATTGTAAAAGTAATGTTGTAACCCCCAACAGGTCATGAGCTATGGCCTTGAAAGGTGGACCTTTTCTCTATAGAATGTGTTGTGACCGTATACTTTCAAGTGCAATCATAGCTACAATTGAATTTCCTTTATTTCTTTTTACCATTGAAAAAACTATACGAATTAATTTCTAAAAAGTTGTTTATTTTTTTTATAATATGTAATTAAATTATAATTTAATTTTTTGTTAATTGAACTATAATACAATTGTTTTGAATTTAATTATAATTTAATGTTTTATTTCTTTTTTGTTATAATAATTTTTTTTATCGAATTATTTTAGGGAAATTTTTCTAAACTAATTACATAACTTGTGGATTTTTGAATATTTTTGTAACATAACATATAGATTGTTGTTAATGACATGTGTAATTTACACACATCTATGAGAATTGGACATAGAAATAGTTTATGTTTTTTTATAGTTTCACGTAAGACAAAGGGCAATCAAAAACGGTTCCACCTTGAGACGTCACATGACCCCATTCTTTATTTAGATTTATAGGAAATCGGCTCCGCTTTTCCTCATCCGTATGCCATTTTTATGTACATAATATATCAGATTGACAGGGAAAATTATTGCAAAATTTTCTTTACAAAAAAAAAATCCATTATTTCGTTCTCCAAAAAGATAAGAAACATTTTAAATTAGATTTATCATTCTTTTCTTTAATTGTATTGTTTTGAAAGAATTGTTTTTCTTACTTATCATTAATGTGAATAATAATTTAATTTTTGCAGAATGTCCTGAACATGCCGTCATTACTAGAGGCACTAGAATTGAAATATGGTAGTTCAACGACAGAATGCTCATTGACAGACGAAGAAGCTGAATCTGGTTCGCCGAAAACCGCATTATCAGTTAGTATCTTCATTCCAAAAAAATCACCACGTCATACGGTGCCTGCTCTATTAGTATTGCAAGATTGCGATATTGAATCTGCCGGCAATGATGATGAAAAGCTACGCAACAAATGTAAAAATGTCGAAGAACTTGACCTTGCTCAAAATAAATTCTCCCAATGGAATGAAGTCTTTGGAATATTGCAACACATGCCGAAAATTAAATTCGTAAATTTGAGTTTCAACTATTTATCAAAAGAATTAGAAATTAAAGATGGTTATTATGATCATTTGAAAAATCTCGTTCTCAATGGAACACGTGTATCGTGGACCTCAGTTCAGGGCCTTATTAATCTTTTAAAAAATTTAGAAGAACTTCATTTATCACTTAATGAATATAAGAATGTCAATCTTGATCATGAAAATCAAGAGACTCAAAATTCATTAGTGAAAAAATTACATTTCACCGGTAATCCAATTGAACATTGGTCGGAAATATTGAAACTTGGCTATGTATTTCCACATTTAGAGAGTCTTGTTCTTGCCGAGTGTCCAATTGCGTCATTAAATCTTTCACACGATTGTTGTAATTTAATTGATGACAAGAATAGTCAACAACAACAACAACAACAACAACCAGTGCCCGATGTCAGTGACGATGAAACGAATATGAATCAATCAACAAAATCAGATTATAATCAACAATATTTATTGGAAAATACACCGCTTGTTCAAAATGAGAGTTACAATAAAATGGAACACGAGAGAAATTTTAGTTCAATTAATGATAAAGCATCACATGATTCTTTTAGGATGCTGAAATTTCTTAATGTCAATAATACTCTACTCTCCAGGTGGAATGACGTCGAGAAATTAGCCAAATTTCCTGCCCTCAAATCTCTCAGAATGCAAAATTGTCCTTTGTTCGAGGTGAGAAACAATTTTGTTTTTTTTTTTTTTATATTTCGAAATTGAATTTAATTAATTAAATTTTTCTATTCCCCAGAGTCCTCAAGAGTATACGGAACATGAAAGAAGACAATTGTTGATCGCGAGATTGCCAAATGTCGAAACTCTAAATGGAGGTGGAGTGATTTCATCTCAAGAACGAGAAGACGCAGAAAGAGCATTCATTAGATATTATATGGAAAAACCAGAAGCTGATAGACCAGAGAGGTAAATTTTTTTGTTATTAAATAAAGAAATATTTTTTTTACGAAACTCATGTTTTCACGATTGAAAAATATTTTATTATTCCTAGGTATTAAAAAAAATTAATAATAAATAAATAAATATTTCCCAAATTTTAATTACGTTATTGTTTATAATTTTTCTAGTTTTGCAGAATTTTTTCTTTTTGACAATAAAATAAATTCTAATTTAGAAAGCGAGGATGACTTTTTTCTGAATTCAAGACTTGATGAATGTTACTAAAAAAAAAGGTAATAAATCCGATCTTTCACTCTCGTGTAAGCAGATACGTGTTTATCAAATTATGAAAATTGAGAAGACAGGAGTTTGCGTCTACGTCAGAGGATCAAAAATTTCGGGGGTAGGTCCAATCTTGGTAAAGGAATTGTGCCGAAGGATCTGCCTTTTTCGGTCTTCTGGACAAAATATACATTAATAGAGACCGTAATATTAAGGAATTGATAGAGCCACCTTTTATTCGAGGTTCATATTCGACAAAACATTTTATTCCAAGTGTCGTGGTTACTTTGGTTCAGTTTATAATATTTGACTGAATCGAAAACACCTTTCACGCAGATAAATTTGCATCATAGTAAAGTGACTCGGCGATTTTAACCAGACGCATGATTGTGATGCAGAAAGTTTAATTATTCTAATGTAGATAAAAAATAATTTTATCAAAAATTAAAATTAACTTTTAATTATTATTTATTGTAAAAATGAAAATATTTGGACTTCGAACGATTCAATTATATTTTTCTAGAGAATTGTAAATTTTTTAGCAACTTGATGAAATTCATATTTTCTGGGTTCTTAAAAAATGAAGAAACAAAAATAATTTCAGTATTAATTTAATATTGTTTTCATATTTTAGGTACGCTGAACTCATCGGCATTCACGGGAAGTTAGATCCACTAGTGCAAGTAGATTTAACACCGGAAAAAAGAGTGAAAGTTACTTTTATATACGGAGATCTTGTTGAGGTGAATACTGAAACGACACGTATTGAAGTATTTATTTCATAATATCAAAAAAGGGACTTTTTTGTCAAATTGAATTTATTTCTCTTCAGGTTCGATCAGTGGATGTCTACAGAACTGTATTTGAATTGAAAACAAAACTCGAATCTATGGTGAAAATATCAGCGAACAAAATGAGACTATTCTATGTTGACCAAGTAAAATTCTTCAAATAATTTAATGAAATTTCATCAAATAAGAATTATTAAAATTAAACTAAACAAGGCTATTATAATAAAAATAATTGAAAATTTTTAGGTGATGAAAGCACAACATGGTCCAGAAGAAATGCTCTTTCCAAACAAACAACTTTATCGGTACAACATCAGAAATGGAGATGAAATTATTATTGACAGTAAATTAAATCGTTTTACATCGTCAACGTCAAGTACGTGTTCTGTTCGTTCTTAAAAAAGAAAAACAAAAAAAGTACCCCAGGTGTTTAAAAACAGATCCTGAAGACCATTGAATTTAATTCAAATGGCTTAGTCTGACCTTTCAAAATGCACAATCATTTTTGACGGATCAAACTAATAATATAAATGCAGATTTAGAAAAATCTTTAAAATTATTTTAAGTAATTTAAGTTTAATAAAAAAATTTAATATTCATTTTATTATTTGAAAGAAAAATTAAAAAAATAATATTACATATTATTATATATGTTCGGCTTTGACGTTCGTCAAATCTCTGTAGAATATACGCCATAAATTTACTTACTGTACTACTACTAACCCATCAAATTAAGGACTATACGAATTCAATTAAAATACAGTTTTTAATAAGATTGTTTAATTTTTTTATCCCTTTATCACTAAATTTTTTCATAAAAATGGAAAATTATTTTTCTTTAAGTTTTAAACTTTCTATAACAATAATAATAATAGTAATAATAATAATAATAATAATAATAATAATAATAATAATAATAATAACAAAATAATATAAGTAATAAAATAGAACAAAAAGATTTTATTTTAAGCATGTGTTGAGAAGATATTTTATATACATAAATAAATTGGGTGAATTATATAATAAAAATTATGAAAAGTTTTATTTCACATTTTGTAAAAAAACAACAATTATTTCCTCTCGAGAAATTTTATTTCAGTATCCAAGTTGAGATGTAAGAATATTTTCCTTAAAACAAGAAAAAATTGCTATTAATAACTGACCCTTGTTTCTAAATATCTAAAATAATAATAAATTTAGAAAATAGTTGCTTTATTTCTCCAAATATAATCCTTTCTATAATTTATTTTTAAAAAACGACTAATATTCTAATATTATGACAATTATCAGAATTACAATAGCAATTTTTTAAATTATTCTTGTTTTATTATTCCATTTCAATTACGAAAAAAATTTCGAAAATGATACACCAGTTAAACAATTAGAAAAAATAAATATTGTAAAATGATTTGATTTTTAAATTATTTTGATAATAAATTTGAGAATTATTCAAATTGTGGAAGATTTGTGAAAAAATAGAGAGGAAAAGATTAATTTGAACTTAAGTTCACATTGCTTTACCCCTCACTTAATAAACTACTTTTTTAATTAGTGTTTTTTTTTAGATTTATTTGTGTATTTTAAATTTCTGTCACGAAGACTAATTTTACATACTGGAAACGTATGTTTCGCGAATAAATTCACAGAAGCAAATAATTTCTTTGTGAATATTATTTTATGACAAAATAATATAGAAGTTTACAATAAAAAGCTTACAATAGTAATTGCATGAAGATAATTGAAATATTGCGTTATATAGTAAATATTTCTTCTAATTTTACACACAAAACTTAAATTATGCAGAAATGTCAAAATTATGATCTAACTAAATAAAATTTCATATATTTATTCGAGTTTTCTAAATTCAAAAAATATTTTTCGAAAAATTACATTTACTTGTGTAATTGTCAATTTATTTAAAAAATATTTTAATTAACTTTTTAAGAGAATTAGCTCTAATTAAAAAAATCCCAAAATGCATTTTTTTTGTTTTGCTTCCTCGTAGAACAAGTATTGTCTTTTTTACTTGATATATTTAAATATTACTGTCAATTTAAAGAACATTAATATTCCAAATAGACAACTTTATTTGCAGAGTAATTAATTCCAAGAACAAAGGTTTAAAAAACATAAAAAAAATAAAAATAAATTTCAATATTATTTTTATATCAACGGGTCGAATATACTTAAACAATTTATATATTTTGAGTCCTACATTACAATTTAATTAAATGTGGCAAATTAAAACATTAAAAAGATTAAATCATTCGTTTTAGTCAATTTTTCATTTTTCTGTTTTATCTTTTCAAACCATAAACATTCGTATAAATATTAAACAAAATGAGCAAGTGTGAAAATTTGTAGAAAAAAATTCTCTTCATAAGGAAATCTTTTTGTAAGCGCTAAAAAATGTATTGCTATTTAGTTAAACAAACGAATAATGAAAAGATATTTTCCGTTCGCGAAACATACTTTATCCCAGGACACTATTGAAATGTTCCAAATTTTCCCTCAACACAATTTTTATTTTAAAAAAAAATTCCAATAAATGTAATCAGATTACATTTCTTTATAATTTCTATCAATTGACATTTTTTTTTTTATTAAATGTGATGTTTATTATTTAATTTCTTTACTTTATTTTTAATTTATCTTTTATTTTTCTAATTACATTTAACAAATACTATTCTCGAACTTTTACATTTATTATAAAACTACTAAACTAATAAATATAAATAAAATTAGAATAAATAATGACAATTAATAAAATGTATAAGCGATCAAATCTTATTTTTGGAATTTTTATAATAATAAAAAGTGTGATGAACAAAAATTTGAAAAATTATTCACCATTTACACTATAGTTGGTAATAATCACACCACCTCCCATTTCTTATCACGGAAAAATAACTTTAAACATAAAAAATATAGAAAAAGAATAAGATTTCTTTTAATTAGATTCTTAAAGAAAATGGTACCAAAACGAAGAGTTAATTTTTCTGTTAGTTATTTGAGAAAAGTCTTTCTAATTTATAAATTTCTCCAAAAATAATTAACATTCTTAGATTTAGATATTTAAAAAAAATTAAAATTAACATAAATTGTTAGAGTTTTCAAGAAATGAAATTCTATATTTGTTTATATTTCACACTGATTTCCCAGTCATAATAAAAGGAATGATTTGATAATTCCCGACCGTATAAAGATGTGAGTGTAAATGATTGATAAGAATAGGGGCCCTTTTTTTATACATTTAGAAGAAAAAAAAGGTTATTTCATGTAATTCGTTTATCAACGTTCCATTCGTTAGCGATAGTTTTTTCATTGTACTTTGCATTGCTATCATTCTCCTCATCTAATTGTTCCTCCTCAATTATCATAATTGCTTCTTGTGAATCAATATTATCGCTATTTGGAGCATTATCTGATCCCTCATTATATTCAACAATTTCTGTTTCTTCCTCAACATATTGTATCTCATCCTCCATATGACTATCACTTTGTTCGTTCAACATACTCGAATTACCTTCAATCACTTCCTCTTCCAATTCTTCCAATTCCTCAACAACTTCTTCAACAATTTCCTCTTGACACGGAATCATTTCCATCGAATGATACGTTGTATATCCACGTTTATCATGATGCACATCATTCTCCTGAATATAGACAATCATATCACCATCAGTATTTGGTTCACGGTTGTCTTCCTCCTCCTCCTGTTCATAAGAGTCGCCATCAATCAACATCAACATCTCTTGTCCCTGAAATTCCTGTGAGTTTGCATTTGGAATTTCAGGTACAATATATTCGTTGCCATCGGCTCTCACAACCAATTGTGATTGTTCCTGATCATTGACACCTAATGAGGTTGCAATACCACTGACAACATTGCTTAATGCTTCGGCTTCAGTTGATGGTTTCAATGGTATCGATGATGTTTGGGTTGTGCCTAAATCACGTAATTCCTTGTGCGCGCAATCCAGATGAACATGTAAATTTGTCATTCGCACAAAAGTCTTGCCACAATGTGGACAACGATGTGTTTTCTCCTTATCATTGTTTGTACCATGTCCGGTATTAATTTCATGACTCGCGAGTTCAGCGACGTCCTTGAATGTTTGTGAACATTGCATGCAATGAATACTTCCCTCGTTAGTTGACGTTTGATTGAGACTTGATGGACGATGTTTGTGATTTATTTGATGTCTCACTAATAAAGTTTCAGAGAGTGCAACATACGTACATGCGTGACATTTGGGAAAGCACATATTTTTCGGTGGAGGCACATTGTGTTTTGTGTAAAGATGATACATCAAAATATTACGTTTTGTCGCTTTATAACCACAATGCTCACATACACGAGGATCAAATTTTTGTTCATGCACATCTTGCATGTGTCTTCTGTACATGTAATAATTTGTATATTCCTCCTCAAGATCGCATTTACCACATTTCCATGGTCCAGTTGCAGCGCCATCGGCATTCTCTGATCGTGGTTCATCGGGATTTGTTATTAAATTATCTGATTTTAAAACAACATAAGAGACTTTTGTCTTTGCCGAGACACTTGGCTTTGATGACTTTGATTCCTTTTGCATTATTTTCAAACGAATATTTTTATTATTCTTCACTAAATGTGGATATTTCTTTAGGACTTCTTTTATGATTTTCGCGTGATTATCGATTGATTCTGGAGGATTTGTTGTGCCCGATATGCATTGGGTTTTGTCAATGTTCTCCTTTTCCTCAAAGTCAAAACGTACTTTTTTTGATGACGATGACGATTCATCATCTTGATGCTTCATTATTGACTTCGGACCTGTCCATTCGTCGTCTGAATAATCATTAGAATTTCGTTCTTTGTGTATCATTTCACTGACAATTGAATTTCTACGATCATCATCTAAATCGTTTGCATTTGAATTCGCGCTATTACTATTTTCGGGAGCTTGAACAATTGGTTTTGTGTCATATGTGATATCGTCAAATGAGGAGAATACACCGAGAGCATAGTCCTCCACTTCTGGAAGGTCAAATCTCGATGGTCCTGATGTTGTTTCAACTTGATGACTCAGTGATGTTGAACGTAACGATCCCAAATCATAATTCGTTGGCATAATCTCCGAACTTGTATCCAATTTTCTTTTCCAAATTGGAAGCCTACAAGTTTTATAATGTACATTATATTTTTCTTATAATTAAAATACGTAATTAAATACTTTTTTATAATTAGAATAGAATTCAACTTACTTTCTTCCAGGTAAAAGTTGCGTTGGTAATGAAGAACTATTATTATCAGACCTAACTTTTTTCACTCGTGTATTTTCTTTATAAGATCCAATAACTGGACTGGTACTTTCATTCGATTGTACGCTTGCTTGTGAATTGCTCGAATGTGATTGTGCGTCAAGTAATTTGGTCAGAACGGTCATTTTCATTTTCTGTGCAGTGCGATATAAAGCATTTTGTTCTGAAGTCCAGTACTCCAATTGTCCAGTATACATAAAACTGAAAATGCAAAACATTTTTAATTAACACAATTCATTAATAATTAATTAATTAATCAATTAATCGACCCACTTAATATTTTTTAATTTTATGAAAATAGGACGTAACTATTGATTAAGCATTAATTAATTATTAATTAATTGCCCCCGATTTATATTAAAATATTTACCTTATAATTGATTTGACGCATTCGTATGGCATATCTGGCGGCATTATAAGAACTCCATCATACGATTGATTATTTTGAATTTGTTGCTGTTCAAGTTGTGTAAAATAGTCGGTACATGTTGTGATTACAAGTCGATGAGCCTGTGAAGTATAATATAATTTGAAAATATTTGCAACAAGAGATAAAAGCAACAAACATTTACCTGCACTGTAATATCACTGGTGGGAAATTTAATAGTAAGGTCAAGTAATTGTTCCTCAAAATATAATTGTTGAAGTCTCTGCAGAAAAAATGTTCCCCAATTGTCAACCTTAACTTGCTTTAATCCTGGTTGAGGAATCTCTTTAATGAGATGACTTTCTGATTGCATTTTAAATAACTTCATGTACACACGTTTTTATTATCTTAAAAAATTATGTACTTGTAATTTTTTTTTCTTTATTTTATAGTAAACTAGCACATTATGTACGAGAGTTTCATTTTATCATTGACACGAAACCAAAACTGGTTTAAAATCTTGTTTATTCAACTTAATTTCTTTGCTGCTTCTGAAAAAAGATAAAAAGACAATTTTAATTTTGAATTCTTTATTTTTTTTTAGTAGAAAATTCAAGATTTGTTTGTTTTGAAAGATTATTTATATTACAGATAAAAGTAAAAAATCAAATAGTTTATTTTAAAGAGAATGTTGTTTAATTTAAAAAATTGTAACTTTGAGTTATACTTTCTATGACTGGACGCCCCAATAACCTAATGATTAGAAAAATTGTTAAGGTTTATCATTTTTCCTACCAAGATACACGATTCTTTTTTCAAATAATTATTACAATAAATCGGTAAAACTGGAATAATGCAGTGAGAATTAAACTACTATTTACATTTCTAAAAATTGTAGCAAAAATATTGAATTTTCTTAAAAATATCGTTAAATAAATCTTAAGCGGGTATTCAAGTTTATACTTAACCATACTTACCATATATTTAATTTGTACAGTGAAAAAACATATTCTTCCATTTTTGTAAAATTTCTTTTTTTAAAATATTCACTGATTTTTCACACATACAACTGATGAACACTAATAATTAAACTTTATTAATTAATTAAGTCTCTTACATATACAATCCACTAACCTCACTGTAAAGTGCAAATCAACATAGACTTGTCATGAAACAAGATGCGACATTGCAATAGAGAAGAAATAATAGTACAGTAATTTAACAGTAGGTGTCTGATAAGAAAACACTTCTGTTGAATGTTAAAAAAACAATCAGCGCATTATCACGTGCACGTGTATCAGGCTTAATGTTGATTCTTCAGAGATTTCAATATTTCCTCTAGAGATAATCAATATTCATACATTCCCAACCGTGTAATCAATTTAATTTTTTTAGTTTTCTTCTATTGGCTAAACTTATGAAATATTGGCTACACTGAAAACTAGTAAATAAAAATGGCTGGGAAGTTGAAAGTTTGTTCCTTATCAAAGTGGTGAAAAAATTAGTAATATGAGTTGAAAATTGTAGAATTATGTTCTTAAAAACGTAGATTTAAAAATAAGCAATTAGTTTTAACAGTTTGCAATCTTCAAATATAATTGAATGATAGAAATAAAATCATTTTCTATTGTGAAAACATCTGGAGCTAGCGCCAGTGGATAAGAAGCAGTCGAAAATAAGGATATTTTCGTTTCAAGTGTTCACAGTAAGACATGAATTCCTTCTATTTTTAGACTGGCTTCGTGAGTTTGTTCATCGAATCTCCTTCAGTTCCTGAACTGACAGCGTATTACATTACATTCTCTACATTCAATCTTAAAGTTTATCAAAAGTTGATGTTTTTCAATTTTATTTAATTATTCACTTCATTATTTTGAGTAATTGTAATTCATTTGTTTCTTTTCTTTAGTTGTTATGAAAAATATTACAGATCGAATTTTATTTAAATGGAACAAAAGCGATTAAGTTTCTTCTCTTCCTTCTAAATATTAGGTTGCTATTTTTAGTTCTAAGAAATTCTATATACCCATTTGGGTAATTCTTTACAAGCAAATCTTTTTTTGAAGTTTATAAAAATTTATTGTAAAATGTAATCAAATTTTTGATCAATTCTTTAGTATAATACCTTTTCATATGATTAATAAGTTGAAATAAAGAAGAAAAGAGTCTTTTAATATAAACTATTTTTAAATTGATGATAAATGGTTTCAACATTTAATTTGAAAATAAAATTTTTAAGCGCTAACATTATTCAAATGTAAATATCTTTCGAAATATTTTTGACTATGACGAATCAAACTACGTATAAATGTTTAGATAAGTTTAGAGCATCTGTTTACAATTTTTGGGTTTTAAAACAAATTATTTATTCTATTTTTAAAAAATTAAAATAATATGTATATATTATATTTAAATTTGAAATAATTTGCGAATTATATATATAGTTTAGTATTGCAATTTACATAATTTCATTTTGTGAAATAGAATACAAGGCTTGTAAGGTTTCCAGTCGACATAAATTTTCTATTCATTCGTCAGGGACAAACCGATTAAAAGCCTCTTTTATATTCAAGTGTCTTCATGTGTTACTTTTTTCTCAGTCTGGCAAATTGGTGCCAAATTACGTCAAAAATTAAATAAAATTAATATTTTTTCTACAATGAAAAATTTATTTTCCTTGGAAAATAATTAATTTATCCTTTGACTAGATAAATCATCAAAATGGTTGTAGGAGAGGCCAGTATACACAATATAATGGGGGGCATGGAAAGTACAGGAGGGGTACGACTTCATAATCATAAACGAAAATTAAAACAAAGGTAAAATATCCACAAAATCTATTAATGAACATTCTACCATTTTTTTTTGACTCGTTAAAATGTAATTTTTTATTTCTAGGTTTGATATAATTAAAAAATTAGGTCAAGGAACATATGGCAAAGTACAGTTAGGAATAAATAAAGAAACCGGCCAAGAAGTAGCAATTAAAACAATTAAAAAATGCAAAATAGAAACTGAAGCTGATCTAGTCAGAATTAGAAGAGAGATTCAAATTATGTCTAGTGTTCAACATCCAAATATTATTCATATTTATGAAGGTAAGTTAATAAGTGCAACAAAAATTAATATTTAAAAATAGCAGATCTAAAATAAATTCATAAATACTTTCTCTGTGTGAAAGTATTTACTTATTTATTTATTTTTTTAGTAGCATCAACAATAAAATATTAATTTTTTTTTTGCAATAGTTTTTGAAAATAGAGAGAAAATGGTGCTAGTCATGGAATATGCAGCTGGTGGTGAATTATACGATTATTTGAGTCAAAGAAAAGTTTTAACAGAAGAGGAAGCACGACGAATATTTCGTCAAATTGTGACAGCAGTTTTTTACTGTCACAAACACAATATTTGCCATAGAGATTTAAAACTCGAGAATATTTTATTGGATCAAATTGGAAATGCTAAAATAGCAGATTTCGGTTTATCGAATGTTTTCGATGGGAAAAGACTGTTGAATACATTTTGTGGTAGTCCACTTTACGCGAGTCCCGAAATTGTAAAAGGCACACCATATCACGGTCCCGAGGTCGATTGTTGGAGTTTGGGTGTTCTTTTATATACTCTTGTTTATGGTGCCATGCCATTCGATGGATCTAATTTCAAAAGACTAGTCAAACAGATCTCGTCTTCCGATTATTTTGAACCAAAAGTGCCATCTCGTATGTACTAATTAATTAATCAATCATTTTTAATTTGAATTCAGAATGTAATTTTAAAATATTCTTTTTACAGCTGCATCTACTTTAATTAAAGACATGCTAACAGTATGTCCTGGAACGAGGGCTGACATACAAAAGATTTGTATCCACTGGTGGGTAAATGAAAGTTACGAAAAAAATTGTCTACACATTGCCGAAGAATTGGCGGCTCAAACTCCAGTGCGTTTAGATTTATTACTATCACTGGTTCCTCAATCGGCGAATGCAGACAAATTAGTCGTAGGTGAACATCAATCGGACGAATCAAATCTTAATGCCGATACATCGTCGGAAGTTATAATGCCAACCAGATCTTATTCTGCTGATAATTTCATGGAATTTGATCGAAGTAATTCAACTAGTGTTTTGCGTGAAATAACAGATATGGAATCATCAAGACAAACGAATAATGGTGATGCAAAGAGAAAATTGGAAAGTACATCGTCAGTTGACGAAAATATGGCAGCACTGACAAAACGAAAAGAAATTTTAAAAACAGAAAAAGATGATAACACTTGTTCTTTAATAAAACCACAAACAGCAATGGATATTGATTCCGTAAATCAAACTCCAACAGTGAAAACATCTGAAAATATAGAATTAATAAATGACACAAATGAAAAATCCCAATCAAAATTAATTACTCCCGTGGAAAATAAATTTGAGGGTGAAAATAATTCCAAACCAACAGCAAAATTAACGAATAAAATTGCCGTTGACTTAACTGGAAAACATGTGATGATGGATACAATGAAAGATAATAATCGTGATGCAGAAACGGTGAATCAAATTTCCGAATCTCCAGTTAAAACTATTAAAAAATTAAGAGATAAATCACATTCACTTGATTCTGCATCAATTAGTGATGTAACAAAAGCCGTTAAGACTGTGGAACGACGACGTTCAAAAATTTTCGAAACTGCTGAAAAGTTTAATCAAATGTTGTCAAATGTTGAAAGTGAGAAACCAAAGAAAATTTTCATTCCTGGTGTGAATGTGGGTGGCGCTAAGCGAGCATTTGAAAGAAAAGCAAGTCTTAATTCTGGCACATTGCCAATTTCTTCAAAAGAAAAAACAACACCTAAAGTTGTGAAAAATTTAGATAAGAAATCGGAAAAAAATACCGATGAAGTGAAATTAAATACCGATGAAAGTAAAATTGAGAAAAATAATTCTGAGCATTCGTCTCAAGAAGAAACTGTTTCCACTTCCAGTAAACCTGATCCAAATTCAAAGCGAAATCTTATTATCCAATTGGGACCTAATGATTTAAGATCGGCTACTGTTACAGTTTCGACTCCAATTGAGACAAAATTGTCACCAGAATTGAAACAAGATTTCCAACCAACACTGGTAAGTTTTAAATATCATCCATTTTACCTCAAATATTACAAAATATTTTTAAATTTATCACATTTTATTTTGTTTTAATAATTTCACAGGTGAGTGATGTTGAACCAGTAAAAATTAATTCAACGCCGGAGAAACCAAAGAAGACCAGTAAAATGGAAATAACATTGCAAAGTACAACTAAAGTTGCATCGCCAAAAACAATGAAATCCGAGATTATGTTTGGAGAATTAAAATCTCCACAAAGTCCAACATACAAAACGGAAATTGAAGCAAAGATCAATACAACTGATCCACGCAAAATGCAAACACAACGTTCAGAAGTGGCTTTCCCGATTGCCGCCGCATCGCCACAAATTAGTGCAAGTTCGAGTTATGACGATAAAGAAAAACCTTCAATTACTTTCAGAAGAGAACACAGTGTTCCTATTCAGGTCACAAAAAATTTCCAAAATTTTCCCAATAAAATAGAAAATGTTTTTCAAATTAAACAATTTTTTTTGCAGATGGATCTTTCATATAATCCAAGTGAACAGAAGAGAACGCCATTGAATTTCCCATCAACAGAATATTCAGAGTCATTGGAACGTCAATCAACTGTTGATTCTGATACTGACAACACTTCGAAATCTGTCATTGGACCCGAGCCAATTAGAAAAAGCCCTAGGGAGTATATCATTCCTATTGCCGTTGAAGGTGCTAATTATATAACACCTCGGGCTGATAGTGCAGATATAGAGAGTAAAAACAGCGCATCAAGTTTATCCAGTTTGTCGAGATCGAGATTTGGAAAGTCCAGGAGAATAAGCTCTCTACTATCTGACGCTAGTGAGGACGATGAATCTCCATTCTTGTCACTTAGTAGGCAAGTGTAATTTTTTCATTTCGTTCATATAATAAATATTTTATTTACTAATGTTAATATTTAATTAACATGACGAATTAATTAATAAAATTTTTCAGGGATAGCGATGATTTGTTTCAACGTCACATGCATCGTTTGAGAAGTTCACGACCCAGAAGACAACCGTCTGATCTCGCTGATAGTTTGTCATCTGGCGAAGAAGACGATGACGATGGTTTTGAACTTCTCACGGCAGAAAATTTATTCTCAACATTATTGTCACGAGTGCGAAGTCTCACTCAGAGATTAAATGTTGACGATAATAAAAATAGTCTCTTCCCTAATTCCAGATTGCTTGGACGTTTTGATTCTAATCCATCGCAGTCATTTTGGGGAACACGCGAACCATTATCAAGGTATGTTTCCAACTATTTTATCAAAATAAATTCAAAATTTATTACACAATTTTTTGAAAATATCACTAAAATAACAATAAAATTTGTCCTCTTTTCAGGCGAATTTCAGAATCACAATTCCCACGATCATCGAATTGTGACATGGATCGATTAAGTCGTAAAAATTCATTTGGAATGTTGAATCAGAAATTTCAAGATAGTCAGAGTTCACTAGGAGAATCATCAAAGGAAAGTCTTTCCACCTCAGGAAGAAGTAACACTTTGCCAAGGGGTAAGTTTTAGAATAAAACTTATCAATATAAAAAAAATTAATAAAAATTAGTAATTATAAGTATAATGAATATCATAAATAATTACAATTGAATTAACAATGACCAAACGAGATAATCATATACGTTTTTTATTAAACTAATATCGTTGTTTTAATAATAAAACAACGAATTTTGAAAATTGTTTGTACCTTCCAAAAGAACTGTACAAAAACAGTGTGGAAATTTTTTACTAAGTTCTTTCAAATTAAAAAAAATATCTCATTTATTTAATTAAAAAGATATTAAGTTTATAATTGATTTATAAATATAAATCAATACTTAACTATGTAATATTTTATATTATATTAATTTTTAAAAAACATTTTTCTAAACACTATATTTTTAAATTCTTTTTGGAAAGAAGGTATAAAAATAAAATATTTTTAAAAAATTTGCAGTAAAATTATTAAAATTTTACGAATAATATAAGTATTTTAATTAAAAAATTTGTGCTATACACTTGTTAAATTTTCGGCATCGGATCGATAATATCACAGCATATGAATAAAAAATCATAACTGTCACACTCCTATAAATTATAGAATTAACTATGTAACAACTACAAATACCAAATACCCACATTTAAATTATCGAATTACAATTTAAATAACTTGATAACAAATTTTTCAATTTTCATTCAATGTAGGTAGTTAACAAATTAATTTTTTTCTTTTGCAAAGTAAAATAAAAAAATATAATATGTGTCAAGTCTAATAAATTCCCGCACTGTTGTTAAACAATATTGTGTCTGTAGGCAACGACGACAATGACAAAAAAAAAAGACAAATACGATTGTAAAAAAAAGTATTTCTCATTTAAGTAATATTTTCAAAAGTGGATATTCATTATAAGAAAGAGTTGTACATTACGGCTAATTTTATTGTCAGTTCATTTCCCTTTTTTAAAATAATGATTAGAAAACAATTTTTAAAGTGATAAATATAGAAACTAATTTTTTTTAATTCACTTTATTGTACTAGTTTCGTTTTGGTCCTGCTCTCTACTTCTTACAACTTTTGTAGATTTTTTTGAAATTATATATAATAGTTGATTTTCAATTTTCTTTAAAAAATTTTAATAATAAAGATATACCTATATTTTTCAAATATACTGACGAATAAAAATACTGACGATTTTTTATCACGGTTGTTACAGCGACTGTTCGAGTGACTCTACATAGGCGAGGCGACGGTAATTCCCCGTACACAAATCAAGTTAGGTGCCACACTGAATCAACTTAGCAACTCCACTCATTATTGGCTACATTTTTATTATAACAACAATTTAAATTGTAGACATCTTGTAATCTAAAATATTTGTTAATATTGACTTTAATATTGTAATATAATAAACTTATGAAAATAAAAAAATTAAATGAGATAAGTTCAATGTATAAATGTAATTTGTAATACCTAATCTCAATTCTTTTATTGGTTCATTAATTTGTTAATGGATTTATTAGTTTATCAACTATATTAATTAATTTATGAGTTAATAATTTATTTATAATAAAGAATTGTATAACCAATTACATTTTCTAGTTACGCTGTTAGCAAATTGTTAACTATTAATTAAATTAAATTATTTTCAAATAACACAAATGAAATAATTAGAAATTAAATTTGATTTTTGGATCCAAGAAATTAATTTCAATATTAGTCATCTTTTTTAAATTAATTTCATAAAAAAATATTTTTTTTGTCTTTTCAATAAAAAAAATTAAGTCTATATATTAAACTCAATTTTTGTCCCCTTTTAGCGAGATATTATCGATTAGTGCCGAAAACATAATTATGTTTATCACATGAATATATGTGAATAATAATAATAATAATATATCTAAAAAAACAATGTATAATTTCCAACTTTAAATATTATTTTATACAGGAACAAAATTATACAAATTTTCACTCCGTTTACAGATAATCATCACGAGAATTCAACAGGAGAAGAAGCACAATTTATGAAAGAAGCTAATGAATCACTCGATTACAATTTCACACCAAGTTTGACTCGAAGATTAAATAGCAAATTCAGTCAACAATCAAGGAGAGTGTCGCCCTTCAATTCACCCGAGAAAAATCATCAACAAATCATGAAAGATTCCTTATATTCAAGAAAAGATTACGACAATGAAAATTGTAACGCGAATTTAACGCAATCAGGGGAAAGAAGTCTTAGAAGAAGTACCAGTTTACTAGAGCCAAGAAATGACTTGGGTGGATTTAATTTCGCATCATTGAGAAATCCCGATAGCTATTTCGATAATAGAGATAAACTTTTATCACAAAAATGGAGAACTGGCGAGAGAGAATATAGGCGCGGTTTCAGTGTCGGTAGAATTCAAGAATATCCCAATATAAACGCTGAAAACTGCAACAGTAATTTAGAATCAAATTTATTCACCGATTCAATTTCAGCGTGTGACTCGAGTACAAATTTACATGATTCAGCTTCCAGTCGCTCGATAATGTCCTGTGAATCATCAGCAGCAAATTCCTTTTCTAATATTCAAGATCATTCATCATCATCATCCACTTTACCATATAAATCAAAACCTTCGCGAAATTTTGAAATTCGTTTACTCGCCGCCGAGAGTTTAATAAAGGCCTCAAAATTTAAGAATCTCGATGACCCGAAATTTGATTCAAGTTCAAAGTTTGATACAACAAATGCAAAATTTAAAAATCACGAAGACTCAAAATTCGATTCAAATTCGAAATTCGATACAAATACAAAATTCGACGGCAATACAAATAACAAAACATCAGATGTTATTTCCGAAATGGTCAATTCCATGATTTTAAAGCGAAATCGATCAATTCCCTTTCCTCGGTTTCGTTCGAGTTCATTGAATCGTGAATTTTCCCTCGACGAGAGCCGAAGGAAATCATCATTTGCAGATTCGTCAACAGAAAAGTTGCTTTTTCAAAAATTTCCCAAATTTCAAAGACACGACGAAGAAGAATCATCCCATTCAACTAAAAACGAAAACAACGATTCAAAAGTCGAGAAAGGACAACGTCGAATTTCACGTTTTTTGAGACCCGATTTTTTCGACACGCCACGGGAAGAGAGTCAATACGTAAAAGATAAAGAGGCAAAAAAAGCTTTAGAAAATGAACGCAGAAAATCGAGATTTATGCGAAAACCAGTTGAAAATGCATTTGAAACAAATCAAACTACTTCCGATTCAATTACAACAATAGAACCTGAAATTGCAAATGATGATAAAAATACAAAATCCTCAGAGAATTTCTACTCGACAAAACAATCATTGAACAGTGTCAGCGAAATGGAAAAATGTAATCCAACTGATTCTGCATTACTTAAACTTTACATTCCCGAAACTACTGATGTAAATGAAAAAACAAAAATTGACAAAAATCCAATTCCTAATAAGTCTTCCAAAATTTTTTCCAAATCAAAAACTGTTCCTCGTATCGACGCACCATGTAAGGAAGAAGTAAAAACAAGCGAAAGTGCAACCAACATGCGATTTCGAAGTAAAATACCAACAAAATTCAAGAAAAATGAAACCAACGCAGTAAAAAAAATTGCCGACAGCAATAAATTGTCAAACAAAAATCTCCCTGATCTTTCACCATCGTCATCATCATCAACATCCAAAATAAAAAAGAAGGAGAACGAATTAAGTTTACTACAAAGATCCAAGACAGAAGTGAAAAAATCTTTAGAACAATGTTCAAAATTAGTGAAAAAATATAGTCTCGATAATTCGAAAAAAATCAAAGCTGACAAAGAACTAGGAACAGTTAAAACAAGAACAAATTCCATCGAAAAGGAAAAATCGTCGGAGAGAAATTTAGAAAAAACTTCAAGTCGAAATATCGTTCAGGTGGAAATTGTTTCCGACAGAACATCACCCGAAAAAAAGCAATTATTTAAAACCGATAAAGCATTTAGAGAAGAATCACAATCGCCAAACAGCGAGAATAATTCCGAAGAAAATAGCAAGAAAATTGTCAAGAAAATATTACCTTCTCTATCCAAGATCAATTCATCCTTAAAAAATCACGAAAAAGGTGAAAAAAAATTACTGAAACGCACAAAACTCAAAGAAGTCAACGAGAAGGAAAATGATAACGTTTCCAAAAAGAAAGAAGAGAACAGTATCAAAAAGAGAGATGACATTAGTATCAAGAAAAAAGAAACCGATATTACCAAAAAGAGAGAAAACGAAATCAAGAAAAAAGAAGCCGAGAAGAAAAAGAAAAATATATGCACAATAAAAAAGTCGACAAATAATTTAATTAAAATATCCAATAAAATTAAACAATCACCCGAGACAAGCGACGATTCAGAAGAAAAATTTGATAACAAAGAAAAGAACACGACGAGAAAATTGCTAGTCAACAATTTCGAAGAAAAAAACGGCGTTTTACCAAAATCAAGAAAATCACTTTCAAGTCCAACTAATGAAAATGATTGCTTAACTCAATCACAAAAGTTAAATGAAACAAAATACGAAAACATGAAAACAATTCTCAACGCAAATAGTTACATACCGAAGAGATGTCAATCATCAGATGACTTAAAGGCAAATGACAACGCAATATTTTATCAAAATCCAGAACATCTCACTTCAAGAACCAAAGAATTGAGTAAATCTCCCGATCTCTCACAAATCGATAGTTCGGAATATTTCAATTTATATAATTTTTGTCCAAGTGATTGTGAAATGAATAATAAAAGTGAGGCTAACTCATCATCAGCATTGCCAATAAATTCCCCAGTATCTCGCGATCAACAGGAACAGGAATCAATAATTGATAGAATACGAAGAAAAAGTTTCTATTCACGTTTCAATGATAGAAGACGCAAAACACTCGTGTCTCCGTTATCGTCACGAACGGACATGTGGCCGAGTATGACATTACCAAAGAACTTTAGCTTCACCAGTTCCAAGAAAAATGATCCACGAACACAAACTTCCGACAAGAGATACAGTTTATATAATAATATTTTATCCGATTCAAAAAATACCGATCGAAATAGATATTCATTTTGCTCGGATAATTCTATATCATCAATTGATTCATTACAAAATAATGCCAGCATTGATCTACCAAAACGAAAATATTCCACTGCCACTGATTTTAATTTAAATAAAAATCATTTTGTGAACAATACAATTCCACGAAAAAAAAAGGAATTCCAAACAATGGGACATTGTGATGAAGAAACAATTGCAAAGAATTGTGAAGGTTGGTCATATTCCTCCATTCCTAGTGAAAGTTTTGAAAGTCAATGTTGCAGCAACGATTTCATGGAAGATGGTGCCAATTTGATGCAAAACAGAAAGAAAAATTAATGAGCGTTTAAAAAAAAATGGAAGCTTTTCTTGCTAATAGCGATAGACATTCTGTAAACAGGTTAAGGTAAGATACTATAGATTTAAACATAATTAAATATAAATATTTAATGAAATAAATTGTGACATTTTAAAAATTTTCTCCATATGAAAAAGTGGTGATTTCAAAAATACCGAAGGTATAAAAAGCTTGTGTGATAAACAACTCAAAACTTTAGTGAACATTTACTACAAAATAATTAGAAATATTTCATTAACTACATTGTATTTTAGACATTTCAAAAAAAATTCATAAAATTTTATATATTCATTTATATTTTCATCAAAATATTTTGAAATAACTCCGATTCTTTCAACAAATTTAAATATTTCCTCATAAATTCAGACAGTAAATATTTCAAAATAATTCTGAATATAATTATGTAAACACAAATTTGCACTTCAGTTCACGAGTTGTTTATCTCTTGATAAAAAGTAAAATTTTTTAAATATAAAAATATAAAAAAAATTTTTTTTATGATATAATCAACGCTTTATCTGAATTAAGTCACTACGTAAGATATTTTTAATCTAGAAAATGTTCGTTAGTGGAACAGATATAATAATTAAGTTTTACTGTATGTTGTTTGTCTTTATGAAATATTTTCTACTGTAATTCTGAATAAAAGTTTTTCATTTTTTTTTTTTGTTTTTTTTCGACAAGATTTTAAAATCACTATTTAATTGTAAATTAAAACAAACAATGTCTTGACCAAAGTTTATATCATAATATCTTTGATAAAACATTTTCATATAGATACATTTTCCGAAGGGACCGTTCACAAAATTACGATGTGCGAAGGGAAAGAAAAAGTAAACGTAATTTGTGAACAATCCCAAAACAGATTGTTTCTCGAAATAGGAAAAAACTTAAAAGTCGTCATTATAATTTATTATTATTACTAATAATTAATTAAATCACTCATTCATAGAAATTTCAGAATTGTACTTCATGTTCTTGTTTTTCTCTTAAAATGATGGACTGATTAAGATATTCACTATATGTACATTAAATTTTATACCTTCTTTCGTATTGTAAAAAAAAAAATATCGAAACCAAATTATAACAAACTAGTCTTCTCTGTTTTCAATTATTCAAAGTTTATGAATAAATAATTACTACTTTTAATGATGTTTTATTTTAATGAAAATAAAAAATCACGATGTTTAATTTCAAATAATTAATCCAATTAGTTGAAAGTAATTTATATATTTATAAAAAAGTGTATAACAAATTTATAATATGCTTTAAAAAACTAAATTTCTTGAAAGCATATTACATAGTTTTTAAATTAATTTTACAGGTACAAATTCAGTTAAAAATTTTTTTTAATAACAATTTCTATATCAACAAAAAATGTAATCACATTTTTTTCTCCAAAAATATCTTATGTGAAAACCAGTACGTTTTTCATTACAAAAAAAAGGAAATTAAAAAGTATTTGAAAATAATAATTTTTTTAATAAAGTATATTTTCTAAAGATTCATGGTATGTACTTTGAAAAATAAATCTATAGGTCCCTTAACAAAATGTAAAATAATTATAAAATTACCTTATAAAAAAATAATGAATTGCAGTAAAAATAATGTCAATGATGATGACCAGTTGTCATTAAAGCAGGTAAAAATGATCCAATTACTAATACTAAAATATCACGACATTTCATATGAGAGGATGGTGGCAGAGCTCCTTCCGTATTTGGTAAATGCATAAAGGAACCATTGCTTTTTGACATTAATTCAGGTAGTACATGAACAGTAGCAACGTACAAAAATGTTCCTGCACTGAACAACATTGCTAATCCAGTTGCGTTTACACTACTAAGTGTTTCTTTACCCTCCTGAAAATATATTATTTTTCTATTAATTTTACTATATTTATAACTGAATATATTTAGCTATAAATATAAGAAAGAATAGTTTGCATTGATTCTGATTATCGTTTAACAAAATAAATAGTTGACTCTTTTTTTTGTTTCTAAAAATACAAACCTTTCCAATTCCAAAATACGTGACTATCGTTAAGAAAGGTGCTGATAAAGAGAAAATAAATAAATGACGTCCTATCTTTTTTTTGTCCACGCCTTCGTGTAAAAGGAAGGATACGAGACCGAATGCAGCCGGAGCCTATGAATTTTTAATTATTATAATACATTAACTAATACAAAACAATATTAAACCTATTGTTAAATTAAAAAAAAAAATTGTACATATGAACCGCCGGATCGTAGAAGGGCATATAGCCCATTTGAATTACATTGGCTATATGCCCTTCTACGATCCGGCGGTTCATATGTAAATACCAATTAAAAAGAACAATGTTTACCTTGTGCAACATAATTGCGAAGAAAACAACAACTTCTACATCTGCCTGTGATGTTGTTGCTGCAGCACCTAATGCTACTCCATCAGCTGCTGCATGTACAACTAATCCTAAAGTTGCAGTGAAACTTCGTTCTTTACCTCCACTTTTTTGAGCTGAACATTGATCCACCAACAGCATAAATACAAAGCCAAATATCAAACTTATTCCAATTAAGCTGTGAAGATCTGTAAAAAAAAGAAAATTAAAATTATATTTCATATAAAATAAACAACAAAATATTCAACGATATTATTTATTATTGTAAAGAATTTGAAGGAAATTAATTTTATGTCAATATAATAATATTATTAGCATTCTTACCATGTGATCCATGCGAATCATTAGTGGCAGATGTAAACAATACTCTTACTCCTTCTGGAATAATAACAGCTAAAGCTGTTCCTACAAGAAGACCAGCACCTAAAACGGAGATTAACTGCAATTTATCCTGAAAAATGACACACGAGAATTAATTAACCAAAAATTAAACATTTAAACATTTTTTTAAAAACAATTATCTTTTTTCTAACAAATACTAAAAACTAAATATTTGACTAAAATAATAATTAAAATTCTTATTTGTTTTGATGTCTATAATATGAATTAAAAAAATGTGCATATGTTATTGAATAGTTGTGACGTATCTAAATTTTATTTATTTATTTACTGAAAATAGTTGTCTTACCTCAGATAAATTCATAACTAAAGGTACGGATCCTGCCAAATATGATCCAATCAACATAACCAAAGCTAATATCCAAAGTACCAAAGTTTCATCCATTTTTAAAAATTATTACTTTCTAAAGGAATGCTAATATTGTATTTTTATAGTAAAAGTATTATTTTCACGTCAAGATAAAAGTAAATTATATACTTTACAATACATGTTTTTGTTTATTGTGATTGATGTTATTCGCTATTGTATTGCATTTATCCTTATAAGCATTTTTTCAAATGAAGACAATTATTAAACAAACATATGCACAAAATGTAAACACTGCGATTTCACGACAATCTGTCAAACTTGAGGCTAGGGCAACTTTTAAAACAAGTATTGGGACACGTATTGGACGAAAAACACGTGGGGCAGGGATTTTCTGTTATTTACCGTAACTCACATATGTTTACGCAAAAAATAACACATACAGTTAAGGTCAACACAGAATAGCTCATGAACGGAGAACATGGTATAGAAAAGAACAAAAATATATTTCTGTTCTTCTCTAACTTATATTTTCCTTTAGTCAAACTATTGTGCTTTGACCTTTAAAGAAGAGTTTTTAATAAATGTAAAGGTGTGTTCATATCCTAGTTGGTGTCAAAATGGCACACATTTTGAAGCTAACGTAACTACAGGAAATGACTACAAAAATAGAATATTCAAAATTAGTTAAAATTAAAACATCTACCTATTTAAAGCACCTACCTGTTTCAAAAAACACTTTTAAATAACACTATTCACAATTAAAACTTAACAAAACAATGTTTCCCGGAAAAAATGACCAAAAAAGGTCATTCACAAAATATGTTGTACTTTAAGGGATGAGGTGCGTCAGTAAAAAAATAAAACGCTCCATCATGATTAGAGGAAGGGGGGGTTTAAATTACATAAAATTAAATTTAATAATTATTATATCAACTTAAGTGTAAAATATTTTCCTGAAAAATAACAAAATATTATTAAAAAGTATATATAAAAAATTGTTTCTTACAAATCCTGTGAAAAAGTTGATATTATACACATAAAAAAACATCAATAAAACATTTATAGAACAAAAAGAGTAAAAACATCATAGTGACAAAAAATTATAGTTCATGCAAACTACACTACATTAATTCGCACACCGAAAAAACTACCATTTTTCCTACCTATAACCTATATTTAAAAAGAGAATTTACCTCACGCAAAAAAATATCCTTTCACTCACACACCAAAAAAACTATCATTTTTCCTACCTACAACCTATATTTAGAAAGAAAATCTACCTGACACATGCAAACATATCGTCCTACCTAAGTGTTGTGTATATAAAAAACCGTATTCACACACACTCTAACTCCGCGGTACTCTCTCATACCGCCCAGGTGTAAAAATCACCTGAACTCAAAAAGCTGAAACTCAAAAAATTTAATTAATTATTAAATTAAATTTAAGAAATAAATATTATTTTTCAAATTAATTGACTTTTAATTTAATTACATTAAATTTAATATGAAATGTAGATGAACAATTTATACTTCAAGCATAATAAAAGTTTATCAAATTATAAGAATTATATAATAAATAAAAAATTTAATTTTTGATTTTTATATTTTCTAATATTTTTAAATGCAAGAAACTAATTTAAAAAATTTTTTAATTTGTAATAATATAACGAACAAAATACACAGACATAAATAAATAATAAAAAACATTATTGGCATAAATACAAATTTATTTATTTTTAAAAATAAATAAATTTGCCAATGATGATGAGAATAAAAATTTGAACGTTCAAAAATTTAGTCTCATCAATGGTGTCACTATGATGTTATTTTCTTTCCTGTTTTAAGTAAATTTAACATATTGCTATAACGAATAAATAAGTTATTTATTTATTACATTTAGTGTTAATGGGTCGTCCATAAATTACGTTACACTTCAATGGGGGAGGGAGGTCAGAAAAGGGTATAAAATATGTAGTGAGACGTAATTTATCGACACTTCCTTATTAATTATGAATAAAATATTTACGTAATATTATCAACACTTTAAACAGGAAAGAAGTTAAATAAAAAGGGACTCACCGACGATGACTCCCACGTCGATGAAATGGTTGAAATGTCAGCACGGCCCTTTCTGTCCTGGTCCATTCCTTACGAATCCTCCTTGAAAATTCTCCCTGAAAATTAAAAAATTAAAATTTTATATAATTGAGACAAATATTTTAGATGTTAATTAATACACTTTGGTGTATTTTGTTAGAAATAATTATTATTAAAAATAAACTTACAGTTGACTGCGTTCTGCTGTACATGATCTCCTCCAGGAGCTGCTCCGCATACCAACTCCTTATTCCTTCCAACGAACGAAATGCACACACAACACTTCAACTTTTAATTTAACTTTAAAAATTAATAAATGGCTTTTAATATCAAAATACACTTTTACTAAAATTCCGTAAAATATCACTGACAAAAACTATTTACTGTGAAATCACCTTTTAACAATTTTACATTTTTGACATTCTAGTTTTAGTAATATTAACCAAAGAAAACAACAATTATTTGTACAACACGAATGAAATATTAAAATTTGAATTTTCACCAGCAATAACTTTAAAGTTTACAAAACCCTTCAAGCAATAAAGTTATGTTGATAACGGGCCAATTATAAATCTGAAAATTATAAAAAATTGTTATTACACAAGAGTACCGTTCCGCCCGATTTCTAAATGTAGACTGACACCGATACGCGCCCCACCGTACTTGACCAACATCACGTTCCCCTCTAACTGCATCCTATTGGCTAAGCCCGGACTAATAAGCGAGCGCGCTAGTTGACGCTCAGAAGGGGGAAATCGAGTATATCCGATGGTGTACGAACTTCACCGAAAAAAACATAAATTCGGTTAACACTATTTATTCATATTATTATAAATGGCACTAATTTATTCATAACAAACAATCTACTTTAAGTAACATTACACACATAAAGCCGATTATTATTTGTTTCACAAGACGATAAAAAAAACAGAAAAGCATGATTATTTGTAAAATACTATCTTTACTCGACACAAAGAATATCTTATATCATGCAGAAACGAATGCAGTAATAAAAACGATATTCTAGGAAAAGCACAATTATTAACCTCGTAAAATTTCGATTTCTACTAACAAGCAGCATTAGATTTTACAAAATACTTCAAATAACAAGTTTATGATCATACCAACTCGATTATAAGCTAAAAATTAAAAAAAGAGCTCATGTGCGAGAATACCGTTTCGCTCGAGAGACAATCGCAAACTAACTCTAGTACGCCCCGCACCACTCTTGACTAAGACTTAGCTCCCACTTTGGAAGGGGAGCTTTGCATCCTATTGGCTAAGCGCGGACTAATGAGCGAACGCGCTATCTGACGCTCAGTGGGGAGAATCAGGGTATGGTAGATGCTAAGCGAACTTTACCGAACTTTCGATATATCGAAATATTAAGGTGCTTCACACCTTGTTTATTGAAAACCTCTCTATATAATTGTACATTTCATCCTTGATTAGCATTCCATGTGAAATTTAAATGCCCTGAAAATGGCATTTATACAAAATGATAATTTATTGAAAGTTATTTCAGTTTTGAAATTATTAAAAAAAAATGGTGATCTTGATGAAGATAAATATTTTCTTTATCAAAATACGAAATGGCGAAATATTTTGAAATACTCAGTATTGGAGTCATGGATTAAACACCACTGTCAATCAGTAAGTGTTTAATATAACTTATATTTATTAATGTATTATGTACTAAATATATTTAAATATTTATTTTTAATATATATTTTATTATTTTCCTTTTGTCGCATACAAAAGTTAAAAAGTTTTTCGTATATAACATTTAAAATCAAAAATATTTTTCAGGTTATGTCTTATTGTTTTTCATTAAACTTTAACGTATGAAATATAAAGATTTCTTTTAAATTGACTAAATATTATATTAAAATTAATAAATAAATTTCAATATAAAATATGTTTATATATTAATAACTTAATTAAAATTTATTATTTGTATTACTGTCAACTATTTAATTTGATAATAAATAAAATAATATTATTTGTATCAAATGGTCGATGAGGTTTCATTTAATTTTAATTTATTCTAGGTCAGATTAAATACTCTTGCTTTAATAAGCGAATCAAAAAGAAGTACACAGCCATTTACTCCCATGGAATTTGATTTAATTCTCTTATTTTTAAAGTATAATTTAGAAGAAAAAATGGAATTTGTACCGTTTATAAAAAAGGTAAAAATTGATATTTTTTTAATATTTAAGTACAATGTATTTTGAAATATTTATTATACTTACAGGTTTTAAAACGTGCCGATGTTAGTATTGTTGCCCTACAAAGGCAATTAATTATAGAAGAAAAATCATTGGAAAGTGGTGAATTAGATTTAGAAGAAGGTGGCTTAAAAATTGAAGAACGCATCAATTTAATGAGAATTGCCTTAAAATCCTATTATTCATTTTTCTCATCACTCAAAGATATTTGTCTAAAAAATATTTATCCTGCAGCTGTACATTGTCGTTCTCATTCCGCATTGCAGATATTAATTTTGATGCAAGAATTTTTAAAAAAAGAACTTACAATTAATTTATGGACACACGATGATACTGAACTTTTAGTACAATGTATATTTACTGATTCATTTGAAGCAAATAAAGAATTGGCATTTACAGTGATTAAACAGAGTGTCGACTCTAATACTTTGAATGTAAACGACAGGAAAATTGTCATTGAAATAATTGACACTGCATTAAATTTAGCAAATAGCATGAGACCAACTGATTCAATTACAGCGTCTTTTATGTTTAAAATGGTAGTTTTATCGTCAATTATTGACAATGTTTTACTCAATTATATTGATTCTGAAGAAATAAATGATTGTCTCACTGAAAAAACACTACTTGCAATGATAAAAATTCTAATAAATCGTTTAAGGGTATTTATTTTGCTTACTTGATTAAAAATCATTTATATTGTATTTTTCTCTTATTTAAATTAATTTTTATAACTATGTATAAAAATATGTTTTTTAGAATCCTGTACAACTGGCGAAAGAAAATATTGTTTCAGCGTGTAGTAAACATTCTTTATATGGATATCTTTATTGTATATTGAGTTTACTGCAAACACTCGATTTAAGGTAATTTTTAAGCATTTCCTTTTTTTCTGAATAAAATTTTGTCATTTCTAATATTAATTTACTTTTCATGATACAGGATACTTCAGTTTGATAATTCCTGGCGAAAACTCATTGCCGAAATAGTTGATATGTGTTTCCAGTTAATTTACATTGCGTCTGAAATTGTGAATAATTCATCGCCCGAAGGACATTTGCCTATGGATTTAAATGTACAAAATTGTAATTCATTGGAAGATGAAAAAACAACTTTGGTGACTTCTCAAATGGTTCTTCTTTGTTCTTGGCGCATGATAAAAGAAACTAGTCTTTTATTAGGTGACATCACATCAAGGAGTCCTATTTATTTGACAGAATCTGAACCTGGACTTATATCTAAAGAGCAGGTACTTTTTTCATAAAAAATTCTAAAAAAAATTGAAAAATCTCAAATAAAATAAAGAACAGATATTAACAAAATAATTTTAAATAATGTAAAATAATTGAAAACAATTTCAGATAATAAAAATTGGGGAACATTTTGTTATGCTTTTGTGTGGAACAAAACATAGAGGAGCCATTGATCAAGCCCACATTGGCTTTCAACAAATGTGCAATAAATTATTTTCTCTAAAAGATTCGTCATTTCGACAGTTACCAGTAACTTGGTTGCATTATCTATTTTTGGATATGACAGGATTAAAAAGTGGAAATTTTAAATTATGTTCGACGAGAAGAAGTGCCGGAGTTCCATTTATGGTTCAGGTAATTTTATTTTATTTTATTTTATTTTTTTTTTTGTTAAAAATTTCCACTTTTTGTAATTATTTTATTTCACTGTTTAATTTCACTTTCTTATAGGCAATTACATGTTGTATAACCAAACGAAATCTTGATCATTCAATTTTTCATTCGGTAATAAGAGTTTTACTTGGTTTTACACAATTAAAAAATTCAGAAAATCTGTTGGCTGACATTAAATCAATAATGTACAATAATACAATATTTTGTGAATTGGAAGAAAATTTGAATTCCATTAATGATGAGGACCAAGTTCGAATTAATGATCTTGCGGAAATTAAAACACACACATTGAACATATTAAGAGCGCTTTTTAAACATTATCGTCTTAAAGATTTAGTTAAACCGTATATTTCGGAAGGTTTCACTGCAGCTATGAAAAGTTACGATGGCCAATCTTGGGCGGTATGTAATTTGATTTTCTTTAGGCAATAAAATAGCTTTTTGTAAATAAACGTTTTTTTTTAGGAACGAAATGCGGCAACTTTATTGATAGGAACTTTAGTAACAAGAACTTTTGGTGTATTAAGAACTAGGGATCATATAAATTTGACGACACATAATAAAATGACTGGGAAAGTTTTTTTCGAAAAATATGGACAATTGTTGCCGTTCATGTTGGAAAAATTGCATAATTTTATAACAGAACGAGATGAAATGATCGACTGTAAAATGCAAACAATTTTATTGATCATATCACGATTGTATGTTGGTAATGACATTGAGAACTCAAATTCTTCCTGGCAGGTTTGTATGAATTTTAAATAAACTAAATTTTTCTGCTAAAGTTAAATAATAAATTAAATAATCGCCATTCTCAAGGTGGATAAATTTATTAATCTTGTATCACAATGTGGAACTAATCGAGTTCATAAAACACGAGAACTTGCAGCAAGAGCATTAGTATCCTTATTAACAGAAAATAATATCTGTGAGACACTGGAATTTCTGATAAGAAATGTAATGGAGACTAAAGAGAATTTGAATGCTCTTCACGGTTACACGTTACAGGTAAGATAAGATTTTTTTCAAATATTAATTAAATTTATTACCCTAGTTAATTTTTTCAAAAATATAAACCTGAAAAATTCTTCATATTTTTTTTTTTAGCTGCATGAAATAGTAAGCGTTTTCGAATTGTCTGATGATATTATTTCGAAAACCAAATTTCACGATTTTTTGCTAAATATGGAGAAGTTTATTCTTCAAAGTTTAGAAGAAGGAAACGAAAATTCTGCCTGCTATCCTGCAGCTGCTTCGTTCGTTAATATTTTGTCTGAACTTCAAAAGCAGTCGTCAATCAGGTAATTAATTTTTTATAATAAAAAAAAACTTTCTACAAAAATTAAAATAATTAAAATTCATTTTCTATTTTTTTAGGAAACTTTTTGAAAATCGATTTTTAGATATAATTATAATAAGATTAAAAAGGCATCTAGCGAATCGTAAATTATTGAAGAAAAAACCAGGAAAAGAAGTTTACGAAATGGAGGCAATGAATTTTATTATATCTTTTGTTCAAAATTCATTTGCTCATGAATTATTTAGTGAGAATGATGAAACTAATTTTTGGCTGTCCGTTTTAATACACGACAATGAGAATATTCAAATAATAATTTGGAAAAATGTATTTTCAATTATTGAAAAAACACCTGTTAATTCGAAATTTCTTCATTATGCATTATTTGTTGCTTTTAATACGAAATTCGAATTAATTGACAATGTCGAAGTACACGATGCAATCTATGAATTTTTATATCATACTTTATCACATTTACAAGAATCAAATTGTAGAAATTTAATTGTAAATAATGATTTAATCAATTCAAAAGTGATTTATGAATTTTGTACAATTATTGGTAAAATGCTCACTTCTCATATGAAGAAAAGTTGTTTCTATGAAAGAGGCATTTTTCTACAACTGACAGAGAAAATGTTTGCATGTTTTTCGTCCGTTTCTACGGTATGTATTTTTAACAATTGTAAAATTAATCCTCGAAATTATTTTAAAACTATTGAAATTTCGAAAAAAAATATTTTTTATTTGCAGGAAAATTCTACGACACCTATGAGCAGAAATGATGTTTATAAATTAATAGTCAATAATTCTTGGATGTGTTCTGCGGATATAAATTGTCGAATAGGAATCGCAAAGAATCTTTACGATCTTTATGTAGAATCTGTGGATACAAATGACAGTTGTAAGCTTCATTTAATTTTAATAATCTAAATATATTTTCCATTTTGTTTAATGTGCATATTTTTTGTAGATTTAATTTTGAATTGGTGGACAACTTTATTGCATTTATTATTAGACGATAATATGATTGTTCGTCAATACGCATCAATCGTAATCTGTGATATAAAACCCGAAACTCAATTGGGATGTCATTCTTTAATTATGGAAATATTTTTTGATAAATTTTTTAATACGATTGGAAGTAAAAATCCCACGTTAGGACTTGCCGCTCTCATTTGTTGGATCGTCACTTTAATGGATGATGAGGAACTCGAAATGGATGATACAGGGGTAATTATAAAATAGAAAAATAAAAAAATGTCATCAATTTAAAAATTTCAACTTTGATTATTTTAATTGCAGGTATTCAATAAATCGAATATTTATGAATATTTCGAACCAATGGGGATATCAAAAAAGTGCATTAATTGTATACAATTAATAATTCAACAGTGTGGTGTAAATGAAATAATTCCAGAAAATGTAAAAAACTGGTTGAATGAAAGATTGAATTTACAATTGTGTGAAATGAATTCATTTCGTCAACTTATTGTTAAATGTAAAAACCGAATTCCATCTCTTGAGGGTAAATTGCAAGATATTTTAGATCCATTTTATAAATCAAAATTAATACAACACGTTGGTTATGATGATCTTAGTCAACAATTTTCGAAAATATATTGAGAATTCCTCATTTTTAATAAAAATATTTATTTAAAAAATTGTTTCAATAATTTACTTATTTTTTTCCAAAATGAATTAAATTTTTACCACAAATAAATTCCCTTAAAATTTAACTGTACTTTGCAAATTTATTTATAAATTACATCTAATATATTGTAAAATAAGACTTACTGACTTTCTTTTCACTTGTTTAGAGACGTTTTTTTGTAGTACGCACATAATCATCAGAATTGTCTGTAAGAAAAATGTGTTTCGTTTCACTGGCTTTAGTGATATTATGTTTCAAAGCAGCAATATTCGCTAATGCTTTAAATGTTCGTGGTTCCCATATAGAGACGTCGGATAAAGTTTTACGATCAAGATGAACATCGTATTTAAAAAGACTGTCTCTCAATTGAAATCTGGTAATATTGTGTTGATTGCAGGCCGCATCTATACGCGTCTCCCAAAGCTAAAACATTTAGCACGTCAATTATGTTAATTTTAGTTATTAATTTTTCAATTTGTTACCTCACGTAAATCTTTTCGCTTTATCTCTCGTGATTTAGTTGTATATTGTAAAGCGCGATGAACAGCACGAATTGCAAGACTGTAACAATTTCTTATTCGACCTCTAAAATGCTGAAAAATTAGAAAAATGTCTTTATTAATTATTCTCTTTTATGAATTTATTTACATGATTCTCTAAAAATAAAAGAAATTTATCTCTTAATACACGTGTAAACCACGTTTTTTAAAATAATTAAAAAAACACTTTTTACAAAACTTTAAGGTTATGTTAACTGACAATGAAAATATCCGGTATTTATAAATAATTATTTTAAGACCCAATTTAAATGTCATTCTGGATTATTTTATTTACAATAAATTAAATTCACTTTCGAAAATCATGTTGCTAAGGTAAATTTTACTCGGTTAACAATACATACTGCTGCAAGTTTAAAAACTTTCCTTTTCCTCCAAAATTCGTCAGGACCTCTGCTTCTTGAAAGTAATTGTAAACTTTTAAATACCATTATGTATCTTCAATTTATTTATTTCACCTCTTCTATTTATTTAAAATGTATCAATGTTTTTAATAATAGGTTATGTTGTATGTAACATTCGTAAAATATTTTAACTCCTTACAGCAAGATACGTAAGTTAACTAATTTTTTTAATCGCAATTTTTACAACAAATGTAATTTACAATATGTTTTCCACCATAATGAAAAAAAATGACTTCAGAAATCGCCATTTCTATTGTTAATATACTTTTAACAAATAATTCTTTATTGATCAGTATTATTATTGTAATTTTACAAATTCAGGTTTAACAGTAAAGGGCGGTTTCAAAATCAGGTATTATGTTATATATATATATACAAAGAGAGATAAAGAAAATTAATATTATATATTTTTTTTTTTTTTTAAATAAAATCTCAATGATGAGGAAACAATATTCATGCTTGGTCATATATTAATAGGAAATACTACAGTTTAAGTTTATGCAAGAAATACAATTTTTTTTTTATAAATAATGTAAAACTATGTGAATGAAGTCACGTGACAAAATTCCCACCCCTTCCATCCCGGGGGAGGGCTTAATCAGTTGCCGACTGGAACGGACCTCCTTTTCTATCTCAATGAGTTGAAAAAGGAAGTCTGATCGAAATCGTAAACAGATGACTGATAGGAGCCGCCCCTGGTACCTGAATACAATGGAATTTCTGTTTGGCAACCATGTATTTTCCCATCTGCTAACAATAAGACATGGCACAGTTGTACGTAAGTCACGGTAAATAGCTTCCATCTCTTTCTATTCCCTTACATTAGATAAAGGTCAACACACAGTTACATTTACAATTCACGTTTCCCAACCATTGTGTATTGACCACATTCCTTTCACTCGAAT
Organism: Leptopilina clavipes; assembly: GCA_001855655.1. Classification (NCBI taxonomy): domain Eukaryota; kingdom Metazoa; phylum Arthropoda; class Insecta; order Hymenoptera; family Figitidae; genus Leptopilina; species Leptopilina clavipes. Next base: position 83,283 of record JUFY01029408.1, on the reverse strand, counting down.
TGTATTTCGATGTGGAGAGAAACGCCATTTTGCTATTTCCTTACTCTTTTCCAAAGTACTTCTTTATCAACGTAAATTGTAAATTTAAGATTTAGAGCAAAAGCTCTAGACATTTTGGTATGAGTGTATAAAATTTGGAGATGTTAAATTATTAATAAAAAGTGATTATTTATTATGTGTACACTTGTGTGACAAAATTTACATCGTGTTTTTTTATTCTTTTATTTATTTCTCGAAATTTTCATTTTCCTAGTTTTTTATTTAATATTCAATAAATGTGTGCACAATCTGATAGATATAATTTAAAAATACATTCAATTCTAAATAATTAATTTTGTCACAAATTTACAAAGTGAAAGAAAGGTGTAAAAAAAATTGAAACGAAAGATTCTTCAAAAAATCATCAATTCAAGGTTTGTATGTTTACATTTTTATGAAATCAAAAAACAAAATAATTGTGTTGAAATATTGATTTTATTAATAAGTTGTGTAAGTATGAGGGATTTCAAAAAACATTAATTTTCAATTTAATTTCCAGGAAATTTTTTTTTTTTATTATTGTTTTTTGATGAATTATTTTTATATGTGATCTATATAATTTTTTGAACGTAGGAGTGCCAAAAATAGGAATGATGTACAGTCTAAAACCTTGCATTATCCCTCCCATATGTAGCTTAAAGAGCGGATGTTAAGTTTATAGTAGTGTTGATACAATACTCTTTCAAAAATTACATATACGTATACATGTCTGAAAGCCTACAACCACAAACTCTCGAGCAAAGTTCCTCCTGTTCACGCATTCCTATCTAACTGCTGCCCGTGTGCCCGTCTCTTTTTACTGGTTTACAGCGTTGCCATATTTCGTGTAACAAATAAATAATTTTTAAATGTATTTAATTTATACATTTTAATGGGCATTTCATTCATTTATTGTCCATTAAAAATTCCCCCTTTAATTTACTGTTTTGTTTTCCTGTTGTTAGAAACACAGGTTGCTATGTGCCTTTATAGTACTTGCTTTTTTATTTTCTAAAGTACCTACAACATTTTCATGTAACTTTTGCAATATTCTCTCCTTTGATACTCAGTCTGATCCACTTTCTTATTGTTGCCAGATAACTTGGTCAATATTTTATCAGTTATTATTGCTTCATACACGGACATAAAGCGTGATTGAATTTAAATAGAATTAAAATAGTGTGATAAACATCGTGTGCGAGTTCCCAAGAATAATGACCTAAGTTTTATTCAGAAACAATAATGTGATACTTAATTTTCTTCTTAATTGTCTTATGACTCCACTAGTACGAGTCATTTTATTTTCATCCACAGTTTTAAGAAGATTAAACGATTTTTTCGTGAATTTTTTTCTCGTTTATTAAAAAAAATAATTCTCTCGGTAATTTTTTCGTTTTCGTGATAAAATATCTTCATGAGAAATTGTGCTTCTTAAAAAAGGCGATTTCCATTTTCGGTGAGTTTCTTTTTTAATAATAAAAGATGAATGTTTATTGTTAACAATGTGCTATGAATAGAAATTGTATATATATTCTTTGAAGTAAAATTTCACGGAATCGTATTTATTGACAAAATGCTATGGAATAGTATTAATTGTACTTTAAAGTACAATAAAAAGTAGTATTTATTGTAAAATACTATGAAATGTTGAGTGAAGAAGTACTATTTCTGAAAAAAGACAATGAAATATGTACATTATATAATTAATTATTATTAATTATATACTGGAAAAATACTATAAAACAGTATTTATTAAAAATATACTGGTAAAATAGTATTAATTTCTTCACGAAAGATCAAGAAAATTCAAGATTCATTCGATGATCAATTCAAGATCAAGAAACATCCAATTTTATTGAAAAATTCCTTTATTTTTCTCGTTAATTCGACAAAATGTGAATTCAAAATTGAATTCAAGAAATTTTCTTCTTTTTTTTTTTTTGAAGTCTTAAAAATTAAGAATTCTTGTTTAGAAAGTTAAGAAGTGAACGTCTTCGAAGAACTTTCTCGTTTACTATTCACGAGTTCGAAACACTTTGAAATTTGCAAATAATTTATTCAACGAGTTCCCAAAATGATATTTAAAAATGTAATTAATTCAATGGCATTCGGCGAGTGTCATTGTTAATACCATTGATTTGATATTCATGAAAACATCAATATCAGATCGAGAAATTCAGAAATATTTCAGTAAAAGATAAACAATATTGTCAACATAATGCTGAAGGAAGAAAGAAGTGTCCATTGGGGAAGTCAGACGGAAATTGAACAAAACGAAGATAAAACTTAATGAAGTGTATTTACACATAAAAAGGTACCCCATCAAGTATTCATTTAATTGCTTCTAACTTGCGGTTGACTTTTTTTGCCAACATTCTTTCGCATTATCATATAAAATATAAATATAATTTAATATACTGAAACCTTTCATATCTTCATATAATACTGAAAAAAGTGAATCATCATTGCGGGGAATTCAACTTCAATCAACACGGACTTTGGACATCTGAAGCATAATATATCTGCATAATAATAATGCGAAAACAACGAAAGGAAAGTTTTCGACATTAATTTTCATTCGAGAAATTCAATATTAGAGTCACGTCATTTAGCATTAAAAGGAAAGGATATTCAATCAAGATTTCGTATGCTGATAGGGGGACTTCATTTAAATATGCGCAGGACATCAGAACGAAGTAATATTTGTATAATAAGTTATATTTTAATTTAAGTTTATACTCGTAATAATTAAGATATATTATAACTAAAATATTACATTAATTATACATAATCATAAATTAATATTATATAAATTAGAATAGTATTATTTTTAGGATAAGTTAATCAAATGAAAGCTGCGATCAATACTGACGTCTATATCATTTTGTCATAGAATTTAGAATTAGATTAAGTTAATTAATATTAATATAAATGAGACACGTGATTATTGATAATTCTACTTTCCGTCTGAATTCGAATTATCGATTAATTCAGTGTTCAAATTATATAACATATATTTATTTTTTTTTAAATAAACGAATAATTCCACAAGCCACCCAAAGTGATGAAGAAAATCTAATTATTCCTCAGTAGTTCCTTTGTTTCTATTATTTTCAATTTTTTCCTCCCTTATTGGATTTTTTCCCAATTATATTCGATCTTGTGTTGTGCTTTAAGAAAGAAAAACAACAAAAATTGGCCAATATGGCATTTAAACTCTCTAAATCTGAATTAGTAAAAATCTCACATGATTTTTTGCTATTAAATTAGTTATTTTTAACTAATTGAGATTTGGAAAGAGAAGGGAATACTATAGTAGTATAGTTGTCTCTATCTGCCGGCATTGCATTGCACGTGAATTTGCGTGAAACGCATGTCCCGGCGCACCCTATTTTTATATATATCTATAGTTCGTCAGGCAAACAAATTTGATTTCTTTGAAGAAGGAAAAAAGTTTGACTATCCAAAAAATATATTCTCATTCAAGTGAAAAAAACTCCTGATTGTTTAATCGAAAAGAAAATTATAAATACCAAAACACCAAAAGTCATTAAGGAAGAATGGGAAGAATTGATCTGTCAAAGCAAAAGTTAGTCTTTTATATTTTCTTGTTTTTAGAAATAAATAGTTTTTTCTTTTAGTAAAAATGTAATCAATTGTATTTTTAATGCATTTAATCATAAAAATTTGCATTTGCTTAAAGAATAAACAAAATGTTGACATTATACGAGCGTCAAATTTTAGGTTATGTTATTACCTAAAAAATTGTATTTTTTTCATTAAAATGTGTAACTTTGGACCGATTCTTCCTTAATATTAAATAAATATTTTTATAAAAATTCTCTTATTTTGGGATACTTTATGATTTGTTTTTTTGCATATTTTACAGATTAAAAGAAGCACATCGAAACTCCGCACGTTGAGGAAAAAAAAGAAAAACACCCCCGTAATCAAAACGAAGACAATGACAGATATTATAGACCATCGAGATGTACGAGAATCACTGTCGAGTCCTTTGAAATCCTTCGATAATAATCAACACGTCAATTCATTAATCACTCAATCACAATTAAATACCGACGAGGTGGATAACGTAGATAATCATTTCGAGGCCGTGAGATTACAGAGTTTTGAAAACTGGCCGTTAAATTATATGGATCCAGCGAAATTGGCCGCTGCTGGATTTCATTACACAGGCGAAAGTGATAAAGTAAAATGTTTCGAGTGTCACGTTGAAATACGTCAATGGCTAGAGGGCGATGATCCAATGGTTGATCATCAACGTTGGTCGGGACGCTGTAGATTCATTAGAAAAATTCCATGCGGCAATGTGCCGATTGGAGTTGACCCCGATTCAATACCAGCGCCACGTCCACGAAGTCACGATGTATGCGGGCCATATGGAGTTGAAATAAGATCTGGTTCTGGACCAGATTGCTCATCAACATCGACTGCAAATTTACCGAGTTCAGCGAAACTTGGTATCATTGGAATTGGCCGTTCCAAGGGACCTGCACACACTGAATACGCCAGTTATGACGCAAGACTGCGAACATTTGAATCATGGCCAAAGTCCATGAGACAAACGAAAGAACAATTAGCGGATGCTGGTTTTTATTACACGGGAAAAGGTGATCAGACACTTTGCTATCATTGTGGTGGTGGTTTGAAGGATTGGGAGGCAGAGGATGATCCTTGGGAACAACATGCAAAATGGTTCTCCAAATGTATATACCTTTTCTTGGTCAAGGGTCAAGATTATATTAACAACGTCACGGGTCAACACTTGACACCGCCGTCGAAAGAGGTAATGTTCTTTATTTTCGTTTTTATAATATTTCTCTCTCTTGGATTCAAAATTCTTTTGTCAAAATTATATTTTGGAAAAGACTAATTGAAATTGTCATTTTTTCACAGGAGACAATGCTAATGGATCTGCCGAGTTGTATTCAAAAGGTCCACGAAACAATAACCGAGAAGGAGGATGATTTTGTTGGAACGAGTAAAAATGAATTGAATCAATCGGAAAAGGAATGTTCGAAATCAATAGTAAAAGATAAAGAAACAGTACGAGTCGACGATGCGAGAATGTGCAAAATTTGTTACAGTGAAGAATTGGGCGTAGTATTTCTACCCTGCGGTCACATTGTGGCTTGTGTTAAATGTGCTCCGGGTATGACTGTGTGTGCCGTTTGTCGAAAACTTGTTACTATGAATGTTCGTGCATTTTTCTCATAGTATTTTTTCCTGGACAATTTATCAATTTATTTCACTAACTGGTATAATTGTTTTAGGAAACAAACGAAAAAAAACAATATTAAGACATAAATCATTGTATATACCAGTTTCATGCATTAAACAAAAAAAAAATACTACATGCACACACCACATGCACACAAAGGAAAAAAAACAAGATCATAGATTTTTTTTATTTGGATTTAAAAAATTTAAAAAGTTAGACTGGTGAAAACCATAGGTTTTTAATTTAAAATATTTTAGTTACAAGCCTTCTTCGTATATAAATATATATTATAGTGTTTTTATTTTTCTATCAAAAATTAACCCTTTCATATTGTGGATTTTTATTTCGAAAAAAAAGATAAAATATATTTTTAATGAGCTTGCTTAAATCATCGTTGTTTGGATTGATGTGTGTTGATATTCTATATATATATATAAATATATTAAAAGCAAGCTTTATTTGTTTCAATCATCTTTCATACCGGATTAGTTATTAATTTTTTTCTTTTTAACTCAAAAAGGACATTTTGTTTTTGTAAAAAAAATAGAAAGAAGGCCAAACAATATATTTATCGGTATTTATAAAACTTACGGATTACACAGAAAAGAAAAACACAGAAAACGAGCTTTTTAATTCTGTATAATAAAATTGTAGTAAGTAAGTATACCGAAAGGGTTAATGACACTTTAAACGTGTATAAATAAAAAAAAATTAAAAAAAACTGCTTCAAGTGTACTTAAACACAAGGTTTAAGTGTTTTTTCTATTTCAATTTAAAAATTTTTCTTCTTCATTCAAAGTTAAATAGAAACACCTAACAATTAAACATCACCTCTCAATGCAGTTTAACATTATTATGTATGTAAAAAATAAACTTGAGTAGGGTTGAATTTTGTTAATCACATTACATTTAAATATTTGCCTTTTTCCAGTGCTTGTTAAAAGCTACAAACTTGTAGGAAGAAAATAAAATTCAATTATCACAAATAAATCTGTTTCAAAATAGAAATAAATGTATTAATAAAATTTTTTCTCAATGAGACTTGAATGTTCGTATTTCTCATACCTTACGAAATTAGGATAAATGTACCAATTACTGCGATTTTTCCTATAATTAATCATTTCTATTTTTACAGAAGTAATTCAAAATTAAAAAATATTTTCAAATGACTTAGATTTTAATTCCCAGTAATTGGTACATTTGGTTAATTAACATATTTAAAAAATCAAATAAGTATCATTTTTCAATTATTAATATTTAAGTAAATCCAATTTTGAATTATTAACATTAATTCGAACTTATTAATTAAATGATTGGGTCATGTAATAAATCAACAATTACAAAACATCACGTTTTTATTTTTCTACAATTGGAAAATGATTAAATAATTATTTTTAATATTGCGATCACATGCTCGATCGTTATTCACGAATTCATTAAGTTAAAAAAAATCATGAACAAAAGATTCTTATACGAGAGCATTTGAAAATGAAACAATTTTAATTTTCGAATTAATTACAGAAATTTCTTTTAATTCGTCGATAAGATAAATTATACCTTATATTCGTAAAACTAAAAAATGTCTCAATACATTTTTTCATGTAGAAAAAAAAATGATCGCCATTAATCATTTTGTTTTGATATTAAAGTATATATACAAGTGACAAATATACAGAATTATGAAAAGAAATTTGTGTCACTTTTCAATGTTTGCGAATTGTTGTTAAACAACGCGAACTGGGAAAAGAAATTTGAATTAAAAAAAGGAAAAGCTCATGACACACTTGTACCCTCTCATTCGACTAATGAACAAAAACATTTATTAAATTTGTTATTTCATTCATTTTCATTTTTTTTCATCTAAAAAAATAGAAAATTCAAACAATGTAGTCGATGACAAGCTCTTTCTTCTTTATTCTGATATTCTCCAGACTAAATTATTGACTTAAAATAAACAATTAATCCAGGTATAAAACATTTTTCAATTGATATTCTCTTGTACATATATAAAATGTTTTTCTTTCTATCTTAAAAAAAAACAAAAAAAATGTGCGAATATAATACCTAATAATTAATATTATGCCTAGGATAATTTAAACAATAAAAGGTTAATCTATATCATAAATGGAAAGAATATGATTATTTAAACAATACAATTATTAAATCGCGCTTTTATTCGTGCCGAGAAACTTTCAAAATACGTTGTATGTATACAATATTTGATTTCACGTGTAAATATATACAGTTTTTTTTTTTTAATATTTATCCATTTTTTTTTTAATTAAACACGTAAAAGCACATATCTTATTAAACAAAAAAAAAATAAAACAAAAAAAGTTTACACAGAAATTTGAGCGATGTGCAAAAACAAATTTGCAAATTGAAAAAAATAAAAAAATGAGCGTACACTTTAAATTGCATAATCTGAATTTTTAATTCTCGCAAATTTTGTTACTATTCTTGACTCTAAACACATAGTTATAGCCCAATTAAATATATTGTTATTACGTTCTTTAAAACTTTGTTTCTGGCTTTATCAGTTTCTTTGAAAATATGTACAATGTGATAAGGAATATTTTTAGTAGTTATGATAATTTATAACAAAACAAA
>JUFY01029408.1:50811-75390 GCA_001855655.1 Leptopilina clavipes | reverse complement strand
GAACCTGTCTTCCAATGGCATTACGCGATCTGAAAAATGTCATTTTTATATTTTATATGTAAGTAATATACATTTTGAAGCTAAATAATAAATTATTCCTTTCTTTAGTTAATTAAATCATTTAAATTGTTTTTAATTTCTAGATAATTAATTTATTATTATTACCAAAAAGGATTAAGTAAAATGCTTTTTAAATTGCAATAATTTATTTGTATTTAAGGTTAGGTTCTCCCCTTTTTCTAATAAATATCAATGTCAATTTAATTCGAAAGCATTTGAACATTTGCGAAAGTAAAATTATGAAACTGAAAACAATGAATTCTGCTTACTTGGCTTTTGCGTGGGTTAAAATATGTGACTTCAGGTTCGTAGATTGAGCGAATTTTTTACTACATCCATCAAATGGACAAACGTAAGGCCTATCTCCGGTGTGTATTCTAACGTGAGTTCGAAGATTAAAGTCTAAACTGAACCTTTTACCACAACCTTCAAATGTGCATTGAAAAGGCTTTTCTCCTGTATGCACCAACTGATGCCTTTTGAGTTTTGAACTCTCAACAAAGGCTTTTCCACATTCTGCACAAACATGAACTCGCGGTCCGTGTGTATGTAAATGCTTTCGCATTGCACTATTATCACGAAACATTTTCGTACATCCTTTATGAGGACATGCAATAGTGCGTTCAACTCCATCCATCATTTGTTGTTTACGAATTTTCAATTTATGTCCAGGACGAGCGAATTCCGCTAACTGTTTTGGATCAGAGAGATCAAGACCTGGCATACCATCGGACACTGAACTTCCCGAATGATTGAATTTACTGGAATTCTTTCCTGACATGTATTCCGTGTAGTCGGGATCAGGTTCTGGATTAGAACCTTCATCTGAAATATTTAAAGAAAAAAAAACACAATATTTTAAGTTGCAAATTAATAAAACGGATCATTCCTTTTTCGAATTAACAATTATTATTATTATTATTATTATTCTCAAGTCTATAAAAATGTTTCAAGTACTGTAATACAAAAATATGTATTTTAAATATATTTAATAGGAAATATTCCAAATATTTTAGTAGATGCAATATTTACTATTAAATGTTTAAAATATAGAATTCAAAACGACTATCTAATGTTGAAATCTCTCAAAAATATTTCCACGTTTAGGAATATAAACAAAAAAGATTAAAGAATTTTATAAAAATTGTTTAGCGTCTTGTTAATTAGTCAGTCCAAGTGTATATTATGTTAGAAAAGATTTACTTTGAACAATTTTTACTTTTGGAAAAGTTCGACTTTTACCAATAATATAAATTACAGGTATTAAAATTTCAATTTAAATGTAAACTAATATTTAAAAAAAATTATTTAATAGAAAAACAAAAAACATTTAAATGGGAAGTTAAATCAACAGTAATGATTGTTTTTTTGTGTGTCAATATTGAGTAGGCAAAGAATGGCATTTTACTTTTTAATGTTAACTATTAAAACAATCTGCTTGCAATTTCAAAATATTTTCACTACTAAATTATTAAATACTCACGTGTTAAAATAATTTCAATTCAAGTACTTCATGCGATTTAGTTTACATATCTAAATTTCCGTTAAATTATATTTTTAATATCAGTTAACTAACCAGAATAAAGAAAAGACAAGGTTTTTGTCTATTTTACAATATTTAGAAATATTAAATGTAAAACAAATCAATTTAAAGAGCTAGACTAACGCTTCTACAATTACTTTTAAAGTCGACTTTGTTTCTATTGTTCCGTTCCTTAATGGCGAAGATCCATCAATTGAGAAGCCATTTTCAAAAGATGTCTGCTTTTTTGAATATTAAAAATGGCGTTTCACTAATCAAAACAAACACAAATTTGAAGTTTAAAGACCTGGATTGGTACAACTTTTTTAAAAACCCATTTATTTCTATGTTTGCCAGTACTTGAATACAATCTCTAATTTCTCTAGAGACCACAAAGACATTGACTATTGTAAATTCAAGCAAAGAAAAGGGAAAAAAAACAGAAGAATATAGAATAGAACTCAAAAAACCATACCATCGTCTGTACCGGATGCCCACATTGTAACCGAAAATTCACCTTCCAGGGTCTTGATTTGCACTTGTTTCTGTTCCCATTTTCTCGTTTTAGTTTCCGATGCCATATCGCCGAAAATAGCGTGGTCAGGAGCTCGAAACCTTGTGTTACCTTGTTTCCTAGGCTTTTTTGTGACTTTTTTTGAGGGACCAGGACTTGATTCAACATAAATATCGTTATCAGGAACGGGTATTTGGTCATAAACGCTTAAAGGATCACCACCGACAATTTCTTCCTGTGTCTGCAAAATGATTTCTTCGCGACCAGGTTCAGGAAGTGGCTGGAGTGCTATCATCGGTTGTCCATCATCACCTTCAATTGTCGTTTCAACTGTCTCACACGGAATTTCAACAGGAATTGTTTCGATTTCTACCTCTTGAATGTCAGGCTGGATTTCAACTTCAGCTATTATGTCCGAAGACGCCATATTAATGTCGGCTGACGCCATATTACTAATCAAAATGGCTGGCCACAAATATTTGCTCTTCGATGAATAAACTGTTTAGTCATGAATAAAAACGGCTTCATATGCTCAACTAGAGAGGAAACCCAGTTAATAAAAGAGGAATACTCATTTTATTTTCATATTATAGACAGAGTTTAACCAATCAAATTTGTTCCTACCCTACCCTTCGTTAGTAGGTAACTAAAGATCGGATCACACCTTTGTGCAAGCCAGGGCTGTGTCACTCAGAATTCTTTTTCGTGTAAAAGCAAAAGTGACAAACGTATATCTTCATCTCTTTCTTCTTTAAGCTCAGATTGATCGTATTAATTTTGGCGGTCCAGCATCGATTAGTCTATTGTGGACTCAACCTTATACTTGATCAGTTTGAATTGATGGCAGTTGACGCATGGTTGACTGTATTTTGATCAGTGTCGATTTAAATCAGTGTTTTTTATTGTTTTAGGTAAGTTTTTAAATGATAATGTTGAAAAAACTGTTCATTCGTATTCTACAAAGATTTTTTTTCCAAATAATTCATTATTTTTAACAAGGTTTATGTGTCAACTGTAGGATACAAGGAATGACAAAGAATTATGCACAGTTGGAGTGTGCAAAATATTTCAAGTGTGAATTTTAATTACAGAAACATTTTTTTCTCTACTTGACTGTGACAAGTAGTTGTTTTTCGTTCTATTACTTAGAAATTTGTCAATTTTATTAAAATAATTATTATTAACCCTTTGTAGTATAATGTAGCTTGTAAGACACACCGTTTTATCTTCTGTCAAAATAAATATATTACTTTTATAGGTCTAAGCACAATAAGTTCGCGAATCTATTCTTCCTTGGCCTTTTATCGTCTTCAAGCATTTTAAATCGTCGGTTACACATCCTTTGTAAAATTAATGCAAAAAACTACAACTCTATGACGCCACCTGCGTCTACAGTTTGAGTTATTTATTTAATTGCCGGCAACTGTAAAATACTGCAACTGTAAAAATTAAGAAAAAGTAGGTTTTAGTGTTTTATTCTTATGTTGAGTAGCTTTATGCTACACTAAAAACAAAAGTTGTTTACAAAACTCCCACTTTTTAAAAAATTTTAAGACATAATAACTCATTGTTGCTTCTAAGCTATACAACTTAGCATTGTTCAATAAAAATTTTTAAGTTTTTGAGAAGTACGTACTGTTTATATCCTTGATATCTAATAAAGTTCAAATTATTACAAAAACTGAAGTCAAAATGATATACAGGATTAACTTAAAATTCTATTTTTTGGAGTTTATTATTTTTCTTTTATTGTTATTCTATTATTGAAATTAAAATAAATAAATTTATAAATTATAATTTATAAATTTATTTTCCAATTTTTCTGTTTTAATTTCTGCTAAAAAAATTTATTCAAACTTTTCTAAAATTTTGAAATTGTTTTAATGAAGCAAATGAGATTAAATTTAAAAATTTATCAAAATTCGAATTTATTTATTGAATTTTCTTGTTATATTCTAGAAATGGATAACACACTTGATACAATTCGCCAATCTACGGATGTAACTCTTCAGGATGAAGTTTCTTATTTATATGGAAGAGATCCAAGTATTATTGCCTATGGACAACAGCGTTTTATTACAAAAGATTCGCAAAAAAATTTATATTCTTTATATGAAGAGGAGGAATCTAATGATGTCATTAATTCCGAATCATTATCGTCTCAAACTGTTAAAGTTTATCTTCGAATGAAGCCATTCCCACGGAAAATGAAATTGACCAAAGAACAAGAGGAGGCATATGTGATTGCTAATTCATCAACATTAATAACTAAAATGGCAAATATGGAATGCAATGCAAGTTGTTTGAAGAGACCAAAAAGTTCTGACACTGTTTGTAAAAAATTTACCTTCTCACAAACTTTTGGTCCCGATACGTCTCAGTACGATCTATTCGAACAAGTTATTAAATCACAGATGGTCGATTTTTTAGCAGGACAAAATGCTACAGTTATGGCTTACGGTAAATAAGATAAATATTTTCTTTTCTTTATTTTTCAGTGTAATTTTGATAATTTCTAACAAAAAATTTTAAAAAATGTAATTAATTTTTTTAGGTACAACTAATTCTGGTAAATCGTATACATTACAAGGAACAACAACATCACCAGGTATAATACCTCGAGCCCTTGAATTTATTTTCTCAAATATCAGTCCAAAAGCTACACCATGTTATAAACCGACAAATCATTCGGATGTAATTAAATTGGACAATAAAGCGCGAGGCATTGAATTGGAAATAAAGGCAAATCTATTGACATTTGGATCAGCTGACAAAAATTTGTACATTAACGCTTATAAAGAAATGCAAAATTTACTCCAAGAGGAAACTGCAATTCGACAAAGTACATGTGCACAAGGTTTCTACTCTGTTTGGATATCATTTGCAGAGATTTACAATGAAACAATTTACGATCTTCTCTCGAATGATATTCAAACGCGAAGGCCACCATTAAAACTATCAACTGACAGTCAAGGGAGATCATTTATTAGAGGACTAAAGTCCGTTTGCGTCAATTCAGGATCCGAGGCTTATCAAGTTTTAATGGCTGGTCAATATAATCTTAAAGTTGCCGCTACAGCGTTAAACGCAAGAAGTTCAAGGTCACATTGTATATTTACTGTCACATTATTGAAATATTCCAAAGAAAATTCACCCGATTCTGTTGAAGTCAGCACGTGAGTTTCTTTTTACTATTTTTAATTAAATTAACTAGAATATTTATTTTACTGATGATGATGATTTGCAGATTCGCATTCTGTGATCTCGCCGGTTCGGAAAGATTGAAAAAGACCCTTAATGAAGGAGAACGTCTCAAGGAGGCGCAAAATATAAATACGAGTTTACTCGTTCTCGGTAGATGTCTAAAATCGGTTTACGAAACGCAAGGTACAAAGCACAAGACAAATCTCGTGGGACCATTCCGAGAGTCAAAACTCACGAGGCTCTTTCAAAAACCTTTATCAGGAAATGAGAATATTGCTCTAATTGTTAATGTCAATCCATCGCCGAATTTATACATAGAAACGCAAAATGTCCTCAATTTTTCTGCAATCGCCAAGAAGATAATAATTGAGCCGAAAAAAATTTCTCGCAAAAAATCAATTTCAAGATTCTCGAAAATTGTTTCACAGAGTATTAAAACTGTCACTGATTGGGATACGATGGACTTTGAAAACACAGGTTCCTATTTCTCTTATTTTTCTTGAAATTTATTTTTTCTTTTCATTAGATTAGGCAATTTTTTTATTTACGAAAATTTGCTTTATGAATATTTTTTTTGAACTTGCATTTTAGACGAATTAGACACCGAGAGTGAACAAGAGGTTGACATGATACATCGAGAGGATTATGATGACGCTTTACATGAAATTAAAAATCTTAAACAAGAAATTTTAAATTTAAAAAATACAATGGTGGAACGAGATATGGCAGTTCGACAGGAACTAACTGACACTTATAGTCAAATGATGAAGAAAATAGAACATGACTGGAGGTAAATTAAAATATTAATTTCAATAAATTCATTATTTTCCATTTTCTTTACTTTCTATATTATTTTTAATATATTTTAAAAAATGCGTAAATTTTTTAAAAATTCATACAGGAATCGAGTGAAAGATGTGGAAGAACAACACGAAGATCAATTAGAATATTCTCTGAATCGTTTGGAAACGTACTATAGAGAGAAAATAAATAAACTAAAAAGTAGTCGAAAACGCACACGTTTGGAAACTGATGATTTGGAGGATGATGATGAAGAAGATCAAAAATATTACGATGAAATTGAAGACGAAAATACAACACTTAAATCAAAAATAGAAACTCTAAAGGAAACAATTAAAAATCTTCGTGAACAGAAGGAAAAAGAAGTAGTTGAGAAGACAAAAATGGCCTTTGAATTGAGTGTTGCTAAAGATGATTTAAAAAATGCTCAATTACTATTGACATCAGCAAACAGTAATCTGAGTGAAGATAATGATAAATACATTCAGGAAATGAAAACTCAATTGACTGAAGCACAGGAAAAAAGAAAGGTAATAATTTTTTTTTAGTTTTGTTTTTAAAAATGTCTACTTAACTAATTTATATTTATATGAATGTTTTTTTTCAGCAATTAAAAATTTTTCTTAACGAGGCGAAAGAAGAGTATATTACAATAACAACTGACTGTCGTCTTATGGAGGAAAAATTGAAAACTAAGGAAGAATTATTAGTGGAATATGAAGACAAAATAATCGAAATGGAACAGCAGTTGGAAAATGTCAACGATTGTCTTTCGGAAAAAGTGAAATTCACAGAAATGTTGGAGGACCAAATTGAGACAAAAAATAAAATTATTGCCGATCTTCAAGACGATATGTTGCATATACAAGAAAAGCAGCACCTCCAAAAAAATGTGATGCGCTCTGAAAAAGAAACAATGACATGTAAAGAATTATGTTTAGATCATAATAAATCGAAACATTCATTAAGTGATACGAGTTGTCAAACTGAAAATCCAGATTTAATTGATTCCGAGAGTAATACGGATTGCTTTGAAATTCAAACAACATCAAGTTCATGTACAGATGATAAAAATTTACAAACATCATTTCTCGATAATAATGAACAAGAGGAACGAAATGCCCAATTGGAAAATTTAAAAGAAATGTTTGCTGCACTTGAAATTGAAGCAATAGCAAAGAAAACGGTAAATTAGTTTTTAATATTAATGTTTCTTTAATTTATAGAAAATTATATAGAAAGTTTTTCAATATTTTATGTTTTTGTAATCATTGTTGATTTATAGTGCTTAGAGGAGTCTGTAGAAAAAGTTGCAAAATTAGAAAAGGAAAATAAAAATTTCGAGGAGTTGATGAAACAGGTAAAGAATAAACTATTTTTAAAAAATATTTTTTAATAGAAATTTTTTTATAAAAATATTTTTACAGTCGCAAGAAAAACACGAGGCAATGATAAAAGAAATGCAACAAGTTCTTGACGAGACAAAAGAAAAGAGTGACTCAAAAACAGAGGTATTTTTTTTAATTTAATATTTAACAATTTTTTTCCAATTTATATTATGTAATGTAATGTTAATTTACAGTCTTTAGAGAAATATAGAGAAAAAGTTGCCGAGATGACAGAAGATTTAGAAAAGATGTCGAAAGAGAGAGACACAGAGATCGCCAGTCTACAAAAAGGCAAGTGTTTATTTATAGTTCTCAAACGAAATCGATCAGTTTTTTAATTGAAAATATTATATCAATTTTCAGAATTGAAAGAGCTGATTCGTTCTAAAGAATCTTTATTAGAATCGCACGATAAAGAAAATGAAAAGCAAATCAAATTAACTCTAAAGGCGCTCAGAGCTACCGAGGATACTCTTACTAGAGAACAAGATAAATGTAAATTCCTTCAGAAAAAGGTGTGACAAATTTATAAATTATTTATTTTTTAAATTATTAGTTAATTTATAAAATCATTTTTATTATTATTATTTCTAAAATTTTTTCCTCTATCTTACATTAAATTTGAAAACTTTAATTCTTTTTTTATTTCATTTTAATAATATTCTTTCAATTTTGAAGAATGAACAACTAGAGCAAGAGGTTCGAGGCCTCGAGGATGCGATAAAGGATACGTACTTAAAAGAGGAGATGGAGCATGAAATTCTGTCTTTGAAAGGCAAAATTGATACTCTAAGTAATGAACTCCAACAGAAACAAATCGAATTTGAAAAATTCTCAGAACGTCGTGATGAGACTATTAAAAGATATGAAAATTTAGTATCAACATTACAAGAAGATGTGGAACGAGAAAAGAAAGAGGTGAGATACTGTAGAAAAACAATTTCTTTTCATTAACTTTTTATTTCTTTTTTCCAAACAGAGCGAGTACGATAAAGTATTTCTTTTTCTCTTACAGAAAAGTAGACTTCAGGATTTATTTCAAAAGCATTCAACACCGACACCCAGTAAAGATGAGATTAAAAGATTGAAAAATCAATTGGAAATAGCTCAAGAACAAATACAAGTTTTTGAGGAAGAAAAATTGAAAGAAAGAGCGTGTTCAACTCAAAGAGTAAGTTGCAGATTTTTAAAATGAATAATTAGGATCTTTTATTAAACATTTAAAATCAATATTTAATAATGAAATATTAATTTCATTAAACAAATTGATAAATATAAGAAAATTAATTTTAGAATTCAAAATTATTTAAAAAAAAAATTTTTTGTCGTTTAAAGTAGAGTTTTAAAATTCTATTTTCAGTCACGAAGAGTAAGACGACGAGATAAGGAAAATTGTGAAAATACTTCGGATGATGAAGTATCTTATGCCGAACGAAGAAAACGATCTCCAAGAGTAGTTAAAGCTCCAACTCCTATGGCAGAAAGTTCTATAATTGAAGTCTCTAGTACTGAATCCAAGTAAGTTTTTATTTGCAAATATAAATAAATAATTGAATTTTTTATTCAAATGGATAATAAACAATTAATAATTAAAAATAATTATCAATTAATTTGCAGGAGACAAACTCGAATGCGAACAGCTCTTGGTCCTCCTGAACCATTACCAGTTGTTGAAAAAAAAAGGACAGTAAATAGGAGAAAGAAATTGTTCCAACAGGAAGATGAAGTTGTTGATTTAGTACCTTGTGAGGTAAATATTAAATTATAAAAATTTATTTATTACTAATAATTATTAATTAATTTATATTATAATTTTAATTTTAATTTTAACATTTACATTTCTTCTCTAGACTTTGTCACCGCCAGCACCATCTCCACTTACTGCGAGTAGGAATTTGAGGGCACGAAAGAAATAATTTCAACTATTGTATAGACACAGTGTATAATTTTCTATTTTTATAAACCTGTAATTGTAATGAATATGTCTGATTTAAATCATTAAACAAAATAATTAAAAAAAGCCTATTAGATTTTTAAAAATCATTATTTGAGTACTTACAAGAAAATGTAAAAATATTTTCAAAAAATATCTCTCCTTCATTAAAAAAAACTTTCCTTCTAAACAATTTATATTTGAAGAAATGTTCGTTTGGTCAAAAATAATTTAATATCTAGCCAATTAAATTATTTATCTGTTTTGTTTAATCAATGAATTATTAATGTCCTCTAATTAACAACGAAAATGGGTTAATTAAAAAAAAATTTATTTTAATTCAAAAATTTAAAATCAACATATGTTCTGGTTTGTGATTGGTGAATTTAACTGGCGCGTTAAATTTAAATTCCAAATATATACAGTAATATTTATCTCCTTAACTTTATTGCATTATACAATAATTTTGATAAATAACAAAAATTTATCATTATATTAATGCAAGACTAATTATAATTGAGATAATTTAAGGAATCTTTTAAGTTTATTAACAATTTAAATGCAATATAATTGAAAAATCCAAAATGTCGGTAGCATTGTCAAAATGGCAGCTACGCGAAGGTTGCAAAAGGTATGATCTGACATTATTTTATTGTTAAATTATTTGTTAAATAACCTTTTTTGTTCATAATTTATAGGCAATTGTAATTTCAAAAAGCACTACATATTATAAAAATGAATTTTTCCATTTCTAACATTATTTTTTAAACAAGACATTCATTAAAATTCATTGCTAAGCATCTACGGATTCTTGAATATTCCTGTTTTTTTTTTCACTTCAATTTTAGTTTCTAAATATATCCAATCAAAATGAAAATGCAAAATACTGAGTATTTGTCAATTTCTAACTTTTGATATTAATGATTGATGGTATTTTTTTTCATGACCCTGATGATGATCCAGCATTTGTCTTTTACAGGAATTGTGCGATTTAAGAGCTTCTTCCTTGAAAAATTTTACAAATATCCAAGTCGATGAGTCAAATATCCTTACATGGCAAGGACTCATTTTACCAGTGAGTTAAAAAATTTGTTAATTATTATTTTTTTTTCATTCTAACCTATAATATAATTCTCTGCGACAACGTATATGTATCAAGTGACTAATGAGGCTTCATTCGTTAAAAATAATGTCTTTGTAATATGTCTCTTTATCCTATTTACTTAATCACGAAATTAAAATTATTAAAATTATTCTTTTAACACGATAAACCAAATCAAATTAAAAAGAGGGTAATTTTACTAAAATTTTTGGTCTTTTCAAAAAAAAATAAAAAAAAAAATTAATAAAATCCTTGATTAGATAACTTTTGTTCTTTTTTTAGGATAATCCACCTTATAATAAAGGTGCATTTCGCATAGAGATCAATTTCCCTGCTGAATATCCTTTCAAGCCACCTAGAATTACATTTAAAACAAAAATATATCATCCAAATATTGATGAGAAAGGACAAGTTTGCCTACCGATAATAACTGCTGAAAATTGGAAACCCGCAACGAAAACGGATCAAGGTTTATATTATTTTCAATATTTTTTAATAAAATTGTGGTTTGTAAAAGAATTAATTAATTTCTGTTTTTTGTTTTAGTAATTCAATCGTTAATTGCGTTAGTGAATGAACCAGAACCTGAGCATCCATTAAGAGGCGATTTAGCTGAAGAATTTCTTCGCGATAGAAGAA
This sequence comes from Leptopilina clavipes, assembly GCA_001855655.1. Lineage (NCBI taxonomy): Eukaryota > Metazoa > Arthropoda > Insecta > Hymenoptera > Figitidae > Leptopilina > Leptopilina clavipes. Next base: position 64,227 of record JUFY01029408.1, on the reverse strand, counting down.
AGTTTTTGAAAAATGCTGAGGATTTCACAAAAAAATATGCAGAGAAAAGGCGAGAAACATCATCAGCTGATTAACTCTGATAAGCCTTATTGCACCAAGGAGCCTGATTAATAAGAAAAAATCAGGCCCAGATCCATTGTACAGGTCTCAATATGCAAATTATGATATTTATACAATAATGGAAAAAAAATTAAGAACAAAAATATTATTATTGTAATAAACAACATACGGTATTGTAAATTTAGCAAATATTTGCAAATTCTCTTTAAAAACAAAAAAACCTTAGAGCTATAATAATAATAATAATATTTTTTTTTTTTTTGCTAAGTTCTTTTTTTTTAATGTTTATTTATTTATTTTCCTAGAGAAAAAAAATCCTACTTCAAATAGTTGAAAGAAACGCATATACGAATGATTCATCAAAAGATCTTTTTATTATTATTATTTTTCATTGTTTGAAACACAATTTTCCTGAAATATTGGAACAAACAAAACTCCTTTTTTAAAAACACGTACCGTTATCATTTTTCTTTATTTTTCTTTTTTTGGAATTAAAATAATGAAAAATTTTTTTCAGGGAACAGTGTGCAATTGTGTATAGATCATGGCCCAGTTCTCGAGAGCCAAAAAAAAATTTAATAAAAACTGTTTGCGTGCTTACATGCGTTCGATAAGTATATAGAAAATAATAAAAACAAAAAAATGTTCTTTAAATTGACATTGAATAGAATTGTAGTTGTATTTCTTAAGAGTTCAATGGTGAATTGTGCCGAGCATTAAATATAAAAATAATGAATAGACTATTTTAGATAAATTGCGAATTAAACTCGAAAGAACTGAGCTCGCAAGCATTTTCGTATTTCGTTTTGAATCTTTGTCAAAAAAAAAAAAAAATAAATAAATAAAGAAGTCAGGATCAGATTGTAAGGATTAATAATCATAAGTGTACTGTCAAAAAAAATCGTTAAATAAACTTTTGTAAAAAAAAAGACATCTTTCAATTATTTTTAGTACAATTCTATAAAAATGTATCTTCTACAAATATTAAGGATTAATGACTAAGAAATAAAAAGCATGAAATTAATAATAATAAGCAGAAATTGTATTTTAAAAGTTGATGATATAATTTTTTGAAAACTAATGATTGATATGAAAATGATTACAATTCGAATAAAGCTAATTTTTTTGTTTGATTAGATAATAAGATATTTACAAATCCTGTCGAGAGATAATTAACATAAAGAGACTTTTTTAATAATGATTACAGTGTTGTACGAAACGCTTAAAGGCACGATTTGTTGCTGCGGTATAAAAATACAAAAAAACCAAAATGGGACAAATTTTCACAAATATTTGTATAATATAGGCATTTCTATAATTTTTCTCGAAAAAGCTATTACAACATAGCCATACTTCGAATAAATATCTTATAATTTATAATAATAATAATAATTAATTAATAATAATAATAATGGTATAAAAATTATTTTCAAATTACAATAAATTGGTGAAAAAAAAACAGTGAACAATGTCACAAATATTAAATTACGTTATTACGTCTTTGTTATCGAATAAAAAATTCGCGCTTTTGCTGCAATCTCGACTTTTTAATGAAAAAATATCTTCATTCTTTTGTCTTTAATGTGCAATGAAGAATAGAGTATAGTGCAACGAAAGTTTAAAAACAAAAATGGTCTCTTTCACTTTACAGTGTTTTTTTTTAAATCAGAGTGCTGAATAAAAAAATGCAATAAAAAGTGTTTCTAATTCAATGAAAATTGTAACGCAAAGTTTACAAATAAATAACAATTACTTTATTTTCGAAAAATTCTTACAAATATTAATGAAACGGGGATAAATTACTATAATCTACCAAAAAAAGAAAAAACAATGAAAATATCGTTTTTTCTTTAAAATTAAAACGAAAAATTCTTCAGCACTCTAAAAAATGATTCACAGACTAATTTTTTTAATATAATGTGTCAGTTTTTTTGTGTTTGTTAAAAAATTGAATTTTTTTTCATTAATAAATACTCCTTACAATAGGAACTATAATGATTGAGAGTGAAAGATACTATTAATAGCACCGGGAATGTTTTATATCAAAAGAAAAAAAGAAAAAAAAGGTACCACAAAGTTCTTCCAGTTTCTATAAAATAGTCTTCTTTTTTTGAAGATTTAACTTTTGGTTACTTAGTTTCTTACTTTCACCGGGTGTGTATATATAAAAAAATTCGCACTTTTCTCAAATCACTGTAAAGTGGTAGAAAATCTGTTTTTTTTTTTTTTTTTTTTTTTTGGTATACAAGTCACACGTATTATTTTATACACAAAATTGTTTTACCAAATTGGAGGCGTGTAAAAAATCTCACAAAGTCTATGGTTACTTATAAAGATTTGTTAAAGTAGAGTGCAGCATTTCGTTTCATTTTTGCCGTCACTCGCTTCACCTTGATTCTCATGTGCCTTACGAGCAGCTATTGCTCGCATTAAGTCAAAAAATACCTGAAAAATGATGAAAATTTGTTTAATTAAATCTTTTTCTTAATTAAAATACATATTATATTAACTGAAGACAATATTAATTTTTTAAATAAACAAAATATTTTACTTTTTCCAATTTGTTTTGTCAATAAAAATATTTTTTTTAATTTTTACCATTTTTTCATATTATCAGTTTATATTTTTCTTTATTTATTAGAATTATTTACTATTTAATGAAACGAAAAAAAATACTTGAGAAAATTTTGATTATTCGCACAGTCATGAAAAGCTTAGCTATAAATAGATAACGAATGATTAAAAATGCAACAAGAAATTTGCGTAAAAGAGAGAAAAAAAAGCATAGACATGAAACAATTAACAATTGAAAAACTGATAGAAAAAAAATACAAGATGCAAAAAATGCCATTAGAAATTTTTTCTCATTCAAATCATTCAACAGAATTTTACAAACACATTAATTAACAAAATTTCTTAATGTGCGAATAGTCCCCAATTTTTATTATATTATTAATTAACTTAAAATTTCATATTTCCGTCAAAAATAAAATGTTCACTTGAATTATCAATAAAATAAAAGAAAAAAATGTTAAATGATTAAATAAAAATTGAGGAGGATTCAAACGCTTACAACAAATTAATTTACTATGAGTAACAAATAACAACTGTTCTATGAAAAAAAACGTGTTACAAAAATTGTTGTTAAATTTTGTTAAATAAAAATTCTCAACAGATTAGAAGAAAACGGATATTTTAAAAATATTGTCGAACCTATAAAATAATGCACTTCTTTTTCTTCCTCTTAGCTCGATCCTTTCCACGGCCATTACTCGCCGATTTGTCCTCAATTTTGCGTGATCGTATCTCACGCATCAAGTCGAAAAATACCTGAAAATGCGCAATCCATGCAATTTCTAAAAAAACAAGCACGAAATAAAATCTTATTTTAAGAGCGATGCATCGCAGAGTTAAAATTTTTTCCCCTTCTTTTCAAGAAAGAGATTTACCTGCACTTTCTTTCTGCTTATTCATTTATTTAAAATAAATAATAAAGACATTTAAAAGTGCAGTAAATCTTTGATAACAAAAAAAATTTTAGAGACATTTTTTGCTTAGAGAATTTTTCTTTTCTGATTTAATCAACAAAATTTACGCTGACGAAGCAAGCTGATAAAGATCTGTTTGAAAAAAAAGAGTGAAAGTGACAATTGCATAAAAGCGAATAGTGACAAAACATTTATAGAATGGCAATTAAATAATATACAAATGAAATTTTACACTTAACAGATAGTGCATTAAGTGAATAATAATTAAATTCGTTTTATTTTTAAAGGAGAAAAAATTTCTCACCTTGTCGACATTTTCTTTAGTTTTTGCACTGGTTTCGACATAAGGAACGCCCCATTGTTGTGCTCTGGCTTGAGCCTCGGCCAATGAAACTTTTCTTTTTTCCTGGAGATCACTTTTGTTTCCCACTAACAAAAAGGGAATGTTTTCGTCGTTTTTCACTCTGAGTATTTGTTCCCTGCAAAAATAATTCAATTCAACCAATAATTCAGAAATTCTTTTCATTAATTTTTTTAATTAGGTAAAATAAAATTTTACTTTTAAAAACTATTTTTCATTTTACCTAAATTCCTGTGTAGCTTGGAAACTGTCGTCCTCTGTAATTGAAAAAACACAAAGGAATCCTTCTCCACTTCGAAAATAGTTATCTCTAATAGCTGCATAATCTTCCTGTCCGGCCGTATCCAAAATATCTATTTGTACTTCCTCGCCGTCTAATACAACTGTTTTCCTATAAGAATCTGCTTTTGTCGGCTCATAATCCTCCACAAACTGCGAAAACAAAAAAAAAATATTTAAGCACAATTCTTGTACAAGAGTAAATGATTAATAAAATTAATAAATAACTTCTTTTTGTTAAATAAAGTTTGATAAATGTTCTATTTCTAATGATTAAAAATCCCAATAATTACACATTATTTGGAAACGATTTTTTAAAATGAGTTTGAAAATTAGATAAAATTATATTTCATCACTTAGAAAATCGATTCGAAAATAGTAATTGCTTGAGAGACCTTTAAAAAGTCAATGTCATGAAAATTATTTCTCTATTTATTGATAAACGAGTATATGAGGTAATAGGTTATTAAACTTTGATTCTATAAGAGGAATTTGATATTCCACCCACACACCTCAGCATACATGAATTGTAGAGTGAGAGCAGATTTTCCAACACCTCCACTTCCAACCATGATGATTTTGTGCAACGCCTGAGTAGCACCTGGTTTCTTCGACATTTTTTCTTGTGCTAAAACAAAATTTCAATGTTATTAATTTCTTTTTTCGATTATTTAAAATACATTTTTTTAAATCTATAGAAATTATTTTTAAATAAACAAATCTAATAAATAAATAAAAAAATTAAAAATAAAATTAAAACAATAGTTTTACATTGAAATGAGTTTGAGAAAGTTTGCGAAACAATTCGCAAAGTTAAAGAAGAATGACAGCAATTTTTCTTCGTCTTTTGATAAGAGATAGAGATGTTCATTCAGCGAAATTAATCTTTTATCTCTCGTGAGTTTCGCGTTACAATTTATTTGAAAGGAATGAAATATGAATGAGAATTATTTCCCACAAAATTGTACGATTAAGATTGATTCAAGAGATGTGAAAATTCTCTGTGAAGAAACTGCCTTACTTCCATTAGTTAACATTAGCGGTAAGAAAGACAGGATATGGAAATTAACTTGTCAGTGTGAGAAATCAGTAATAAAGGGTCAAGTGTAGTTAATTATACGGAACATGCATCAGTGTAACTTTAGTCTCAATAATACTATATTGCTTTACATTATTGATACAATTATTTTTTCCCATTGTCTTTATATATTAATGCAATAATATAACAAATATTAATGAGGAAATTGAGGCGTGATTAGTTCTTTCCATTTAACATTTGGTAATTTTTTTATTTAATAAAAAATGCAGAAAAGTACTTTTTTAGTCCCTACTTTAAAATTTAAAATATGTAATTGAGAACAACAATGACTAAATTAATTTTTAATGAAAAATGAAAGTATAATAAAACAAAAAGAATCTCATAAATAATTAAATAAACTATAGACATATGAAAGTTTCATCAACAACAAAACTAGTTACATTGATAAAAAAATACCCAATGAACTGTATTAAAATAAAATTAGTGAAAGGAGTTATGTAAAACAAAAGTTGAATTATCTTTTGATATCTAGATTAGAAATTTAATACAATATTAAAAATATAAACAAAAGTTTATAGCACTAATTGAGGCAACAAGAATAAAATTAACCTCTTCTTTTAATGAATATACCAATCTCAGAAATATAAAACATCAAACGTCACTTTTGACACCTGTCACTTGGTTTCAGGAAACTGAATGTTTATATATATTAAAATTTAATTATTTCCAATTGTTGTACTTTCTGGCAAAGAATACCTATTGAAAACGGTCTGATAGTGTATAAACTACAGACAAGTTAAATTGTTGACGATTGTTTCATTAATGTATAAATAGAGAAATTGTGGAAAATTTCTTGTTTTACTTATCAATAAGTTGTGATGATTATTAGTTTTGTAGATTATAAGGGCGGGTACGAGAAGTGAATAATGAAAAAGGCGGTGCCGCGCTGTCGGATAATATTCTTTTGATTTGCAATTAGTGCATATCGATTATCTATTTTTTCACTTAAATTAAGTCACTTGGAATGTAGAAAATATTCTCAACACCTGAATAAAATTGATGACCTTTGAAGTAAATACCTTTTAAAAGACAGATCACAATGAAATACCTCTGTATATACTCCCTACTCACGACAATTCACGACTGGGACTGTCGTCCCATCGACTGGTTTGCGTCAATGAAGGTGTTTTACGATAAATGCGTACATTACGTGCACTACCAATTCTACCTAAAAATACGTTAGTTTGATGGTGGGGGGGGAAGAGGGAATTTACAAAAATAGTTGTGATTTAATATTATTTTTTTTCAAATGTAATTACATATAGTAATTATTTTGACATAAACTTTAAGGGGGTTAGACTTATATATATCGTGTTCTCGTTTTTGCGACAATCAACTTGAATTTCGCGCCAACCGTGGCGCACTCTAGTGCGTGAATTCTACGGAATTTAGGAATACGAACCAGTCCGCGTTCCAATTTTCAATATTTCACGTGTGGATCGTGATGTTAAATAAAAGTTTACGTTAATTATTCACTGTTTTTTACTCTTCTTTTTCAATTAAAATAGATAATTTAATTCTATAACAGTTGAATATGCCACCGAAGAAAGCAGCAGGTGGAGCTAAAGCAGGAAAATCAAAACCTTCAGATGACAGTGATAAAGGAAAAGCCGATAAAAAAGGAGGAACAGCAGTGAAGGTTATAAATTCATACATTATTTTGTTTTATATTTTACATATATATAATTAACACATATTTTTCTGTAGGTAAGACATATTCTTTGTGAAAAGCAGTCAAAAAGTTTGGAAGCTATGGAAAAATTGAAAGCCGGACAAAAATTTAATGAAGTTGCTGCTACATACAGTGAAGACAAAGCAAGATCAGGGGTTAGTTTTCCGTTTATTTATTTATTTATTTACATAAAAAAATTAATAATTTGTCAGTCTTTTTTTGTTCGAGTTTATCAGAAAACTAAAGTTTTAAAGAGACTTTTTAATACAATATTAGGGTGATCTGGGTTGGATGACACGAGGATCTATGGTGGGTCCTTTTCAAGAAGCAGCATTCGCACTTCCAATTTCAAATTTGGGCTCTCCAGTTTATACAGACCCACCAGTCAAAACTAAATTTGGCTATCATATTATTATGGTCGAGGGGAAGAAATAAAAAAATTTGTAAATATCTTTTTCACTCTAATAAACAATTTATATAATTCATTACCAAAAGCAGCAAAGACTTTCAAGTTCTTATGAACACAGTATATTTAAATAATTTTAATTTTCAAATTCAAATTAATTATATTAAACAATATTATTATTATTTATTAAAATAAGTATTAACTATTCTTTAAATTACTCGTTTTAGAAAACAATTTTTCTATTGATTTAAAGAAAATATAAAACACAGGAGAGAGAAAAAATATAAAATTCACTTAAAGAAGAAAATTTATTTACTAAAGAAAAATCATTCTGAAGAGTAGAATTCAGTACAGCATTCATACAACATAAATAGTTCATTTAATCGACTGTTGCATAACTATATTAATTCAGTTATTTTGAAATATTAAGAAAAAACATTAACAGACGATAATGTCATCTTTTTGCAATAAATACATTGTTTTGTACATACTACTCAGTCACTTAGCTTAAAGAAAACAGAGAAATTTGAACTAAAATAAAAATAGAAAACAATAAAAATTCTTTCACAAAACAAAAAAAATATTGTTTGAAAAAAATGTGTCATTAATAACAGTCTTAACTATAAGTTTTTAAAAAAATGCATTCAAAACTTAAAGACGTAAATTAGGATTAGTATAACGGACGTATTTTAAGAGAGCATCATTCTCTTCGCAAACCCATGGTTTCTTATGATGACAAGCAACGTCGTGCCAATTAACACCGTCATTGTAGAATTGATTAAGAATTGCGAGACAATTTTCGGGTGCACCTCCTTGAATTGCTTCACGATTATCAGGCTGAGGTCGTCCAATTCTAAAAGAAAAAAAAAAGAAAATAGAAAACATTTCTATTAAATGTCCAAATATATTTTTCTCTTCAAAATTAAAATTTTATTTTATAATGAAAATTATTTTTATTGTAAAATTGAATTTTATTTATATATATTTTACTGTATTTTCTTTAACTTACCCTCCATTTTCAGACCAATCGTTTTGATTGCGGATATTGGATGGTGCCAATTTTTGAAGTTCAGCGGTCCAGAACCAACCGTTAACATTGGATGGAAGAAGATCGGGTCTGTCACAACCCTTGAAGTCACATAGACGACCGGAAGTCCAGATGTACTTAACGTTATCTAAAAAAAGGAGATTTTACGTAAATATTTCACTTACAGTCTACAATTTCCCCTTTTCTTCAAATATTTTCAATGAAGACAAAAAAAAAGAAAACTCACTGTCAACAATATGTTTCTTGATAAATTCATTCTCGTTGGAAGTTTCCAATGAAACAAGATCCATGCATCGTTGTCTGCAGAAATTTCTAGCCGAAAGCCAGTCAGATTCTTGTCCCTGTGTTCTTGGATCGGCCCATGAGAAGTAATAGCCCTTCGAATTATATCTTGCGTGAATGTTTCCTAAAATTAGAAATATGGATTTTTACAATATTTAAATTTTTACTTGAACTTGAAATATAAAAAATATTAATTTAATTTCGAATTTAGAGACTAGAATAGTTTAAAGTGCAATTAAAATCAATAAAATTGGGGAATTTTCTCTTTCTAAATGAATATGAAGACCGGCCCCCTTTGTCTAATCAAACTTTCACTTTTAAATGAATAAAATAATTATTATATTAAATCGATTCTAAACCGCAAGTGCTTTGAATTCCATAAGAGTTTAGAAACATCACGACGCGCGTAATTTAGCTTTTACTTTTTTCAAATATAATACAGAAGATCTGAATTATTTTCAAGACAAGTTTGCTTTCTAATTCTTTCATAATAATAAATCATCATCACCTGATATTACGCACAATTTTTAATTTAAGATTATGAAATCAATAAATATTTTATTATTCCTCTATTTATTGCTAATAAAGAAATAAATTAGTCGAAATTTTGAAATATTTCTAAATAACAGTGAAAATCTGAATCTAAAAAAATTATATAGAAGAAATATTGTTTGATTAAAGAAGAAATTGCTTAGATAAAATTAATATTATGTGTAAAAAAATAATTTCTTGGTCAGAGTGAAGCCATTGTCGTGACTCTCATTATTCGTGAAAGTTTATTCATATAACAATTTATTGCGATTTCCTATGAACGATGCAATGAAAATGAATTGAATTTTGCAGGTGTACAAGAATAACAATGGGATTTTTTTTTATATTGACGATAAAAATTGAATGTTATGAGAATTTCTCTTAAATATGTGATTTATATTATCAAATAAAATTAGGAAAAGGATAAATTTACTATAAATGTAGTGAAATGTTAAACACACCAACTCAGTTTCAAGTTAGTGTATAAAGTGAAATTCCAAAATTGACCCAAAGAACCTCGGACTGACCTACAGAGACGAAGACTAACAGTCGTGACCTAGACATTGATTCTCAAAGTTAACGATGGCTTTCCCAAATGCTAACGAAGAAAGTTCATTACGAAATGCAAAGTGTGTACACGCCTGGAATTTCGTGTATAAACAGTGACTTCATTTGCATTTCTTTTTTTAATACATGAAAAGATTTTTTATATTTACACTTCACTCTTTACTTATTCGTTTCACATATTTCCGGATTTACTTTGAAGGATTAAAATAAAAAGAAAATTCGTTTAAAAATTTTTTTATAAATTTTTTTTTGTACTAAAAAATTAATAATATAAATATTGATTAAAATAATTTTATTCACAGATTTGTTTTGGAACATTTGGAAGGCGAAATTGATTCATAAGAATGGATGGACGTAAATTGACCCGCTTCTTCAGTTTTTCATTAAACATTTTCGGCTTGATACAATTTGAGAAAGTATCACCTACTTTACATGTGGCAAACGGAATACAACCGAAGTCGCCGAAGAGGAGATTACCAATTCAAATTTAGGTGGGTATCATCGAAATTCGTCATCACACTTTCTATGACCGTATACAAGTGGGCTTGGCCTCGCATAATTATTAATCAGACAAACGAAATCAGTTTCTCTAAATTTGAATGTAAATGACGTCGATTATACACGGGTCAATAGTTTATTACCAACGCTTTAGAAAAATCCCTCTTCGTAGTGATTTAAAAAAAAGAAGAAATCTTTCCGGAATTTTTCTTAAAGCGAATAATATATTTTTTTACTTATTTTTTTTCTTCTACATTTTTTAAACTGAATCTTTGAATTGAAATGGAAAAATTTAAACGAAAATGAAATAGGGGGTGACGCAAATTAAAAATATATTAAAACAATAATATAATTAAATTAATTGAAAATTTTGAAACATATAAATTTAAATAAAGTAAAATTTAAATGTAATATTTTTAAATGATTCTTAAATTAATAAAAAGTCTTACTTTGGGCACAAAGTGCAGGTACAGGTGGCTCTAAAATTCTTCCACTTGGTTGAGGTTGAAATTGTGCCGAAGAAAGAGCGATTAGAGCTCCAAGAACTAAAAACCGCAACATTTTTTCTTGTTTCTGTAAATATAAAATTAATTTCATTACCACAACATGAAGTAAATTATTTCCGCGATTCCGGTTAAATGTAATAAATTCCAAAAAAGGTTAAGGTTTTATTATAAATTTTTTTTTTTGAACAATTACCATTTTTTAATATTAATAATAATAATAATAATAATAATAATAATAATAATAATAATAGAAATAAAATGACAATTCACTTAATTGACAACAGTCGAGTAATAAATTATTTAAATCAAATAATTTTTTTTCATTATAATTGAAAAATTTTCTTTTTTGTAAGATAAATTTATCAATAATGAAAAAACTGGGCTTAGATGACGATAAAATACTTGAACAAAGTTCCGGGCATGCCACTTTCTTTTAAACCGGTTTCGCGGTCCTAACGCTTTGTACCGATGAGACGAAACGTGACTGAGTTAAAAAACAAGAAGCTTTTAAAGGTGTTTTAATTATTCCCTTCGAGAAAACTTCCTCAAACACTCGAAACCACTTATTCATTTACTTTCTACAATTTTACTACAGTAGTGGTAATTTTCCATTATTATAATATTATATTATGTATAATTTTTTATTTTATATTGTTATTATATTTATTATTGTTTATGACTATTAATCTGAACATCAATCTTTTTTAACTCAACAATTTTTAATCTACGTTATAAAATTTAAATCTAATTTATTCAAATTAAAAAAAGAATTTATTAAGCAATGCGCTTGCAAATTAATTTTTTTTAAATTAAATATTAATCACTGTCAAAAATATTATCGGAATTATTGAAAAAAGAAATTTTTTCTATTTCTAATGTCATCACTGAATAATCACCACATTTTTGCTAAAAATATAAAAAGTTGTTTATTTTTCCCTAATATCACGAAAATATTTGGGAAAAAAACAATAAGAGAGCACGTTAACAGAAAGGAGCACTGAAGAAAAAAAAATATTTTTTTTTGAAAGGTGTCTCGATGCTTACCTAACTACGATCTCAGGTGAACTGCAACGCTTTCTATGGAAGCACCCTTATTTATACACGAGGAAGACACCATTAATAAGCCATTACTTTTACACTCGCAGAAATTTTCAAAGTCAATGCGGGTATCAGTTAAAATATTGTGCTTTAACATTCATTTGTAATTTAAATATTTTTTTGATTGATCGGTCAAATATTTTCTAGGATCATTAAATATTAAGAAATGATTATGAACTTTTTTTGTGAAGAATTTAACAATAACTGGGTCAAGTTTGATTCATTCTCAAGACATGATGAATTTATTATTCGTAAATCATAAGGAAGCGAGAAGAATCTTTTGGAAATGGCTCCTTTCTTTTAAAGTAGAGTAAATTTTGACCTGGTATTCGCATATAATTAAAAAAAATTTTTTCCATTGTAAATACATTACACAACAATTCAAATTTTTGTCATAATTATGAAAATAAATTTTATGAACAAATATTTATATATTTTAATGAATTCTTATTTTTTTCAGCTGGATGACAATTCAATGGGGATGAAAATTATTAATGGAAGAGGTAATAATTGTTTATATTATAAAAAACATGAAAAAAATATTCGATTTCCAAATGGAAGTGGAAATGTCCTGAATTCCGGAAGTGAGGAAATTAATTTTTTTATACTGGAAATCACGCCAAAAATGTATGTTACGAACTCATGATTAGCAATACTTTCTCAGCCATTCATTTTGGCTAAAATAAGAAGCAATAATAGTTCTCATCGTACTCAAGTTTCTTGTGTTTGATACACAAATGTTTTCCCACGTGGGTTTCGATTGTTGCACAAGAAAGGTACACAACTTACTGTACTCCGGACCACAGGAGAATTCCTTTTACTGAATGTAAAATATACATTATGCACTTTAGCTAATAGATATACAAAGAATTCGTCAAAAATGATAATTTTTATTTAACAGAAGAATTATAACTTGAAAGAAACGAATCTTAAAAAATTTTTTGTTGACACAATTTTTTTTTAAATTTAAAAAGAAATTTTTTTCTAAATTGTTATTTATTTTTATAAAGTTTTTTTTTAAGGTAAAAGAAGAATTATTGTCAACTATAGTATTTTCTTCCAAAACAGTATTTTATTTTGATTAATTTATTCTATCAGCGAATTGGTACTTACAAGAACAATAATTTATTCTGACCAGATAAAAAGATCTTTCCTGGAGATTTAAAACTGATACCAAACATTTTTCTGCTACTTTCACTGTGATAATTTATACAAATTTATTGTAATCAAATGTATTTACGTTTCTAATACTTCTAAAAAAAGCATTTATATAGAAAATTCGTGGAAACAGAAAATTAGTCAAAATATATTTGTCATCATCATTTTTTTAAATTGAAACTAATGAAAATAAATTTTTGTTTTTAAATAAAATACTTTTTCACAAATGAATTTCTCTTTTGAAATAATAAAATACTTTCCCATAAAAAAATACTGTTTCAAAATAAAATATTGTTCTATAAGAAAAGCTGTTTTGTAATAAATTACTATAATCTCTTCATTTTTTTTTTTTTTTTTTTTTTT